>JARJCX010000416.1:0-86213 GCA_029282285.1 Mycena rebaudengoi | reverse complement strand
CGCGCCGTCCGGGTGGTCTAAACACGACGCGAGCCTTCAAGTCAGTGTCTTTCGGAAGGAAATTAGAGCTGGTAAATTGACGGAGCCGATGGAATGCCCTCGGCAGGCGTTGCCTATTTCGGAGAATTGAGTGAGTGCCAAATTTGGTCTAAACACCGCTGCTCTCGTTGATGGGCAGAATAAAGCGGCCCAAATTGAGGCTATCTCCAAGGAAGAAGATTCAGCGAGATGAAACTAGGGTTGCGGCAAGAAGACAGACATACATGAACCCCTAAGCAGGGAAGCAGTTGAGACGTCAGGGTAAGCCAGGGAAATTGGGAAAGTTAGGAAACACTGTAACTTGCTATACTAGGAGTATTCGCATTAGGTTACTATCCTTCGCCGGGCTGCCGACCACTTCCGGGACCGCCATCCACGATCTAGGCCCTCACTGGCAGCCGAACGAGGTTATAATGGAGTTGTCTGAAAACCAGGAAAAAATATATAGACACAAACACTGAAAACATAACAATGTTCCAGGGAGAATCTCTGCGCTGAGGGCGAGTATAAGGGTTGGTTGGCTCGGTGGCGTCAGGTGGAGGCTGTTGCGACACAGGCGACAACATGCTAACCTTATTAGGTAACGGTCATGGCTCCGTTTGACCTTGACGCTGCATCCAGCAACTACTCCGCAAGCAACTATTGCATGAAACACTTCTTCGAGAGATATGCGCGAAGACCCGCGAGACACTTATGCGTGAATCCAACGTGGTCCACGTCAGTGCCCCTGTAACCGTCGTAGGAGACATTCATGGGTATTCAATACTTTTTTTACCCTTCGTTTCCCCACTGACTGCTTTCACAGTCAATTTTACGACCTGATAGAAATATTCCGGATAGGTGGATATGCCCCTCACACCAACTACTTGTTCCTTGGTAAGGTTTTTGAGCTGGCAGTGTATAGATAAATCTCTAACTTGGCACGCGTTTAAAAAGGTGACTATGTTGATCGCGGGCTGTTCAGCGTGGAAACAATATCTCTTCTTATTTGCCTAAAGCTTCGCTACCCGACAAGAATCCAACTAATACGTGGGAATCATGAGTCGCGTGCTGTCACACAAGTATGTGGAGGAGTTTCGATACATATTGGAGCAATTTTAACGCGCCGACCCTCAGAATTACGGGTTCTATACAGAGTGCATGAGGAAATACGGATCCTCGCACGTGTGGACATATTTCACAGACCTGTTCGACTTCTTGACGCTGTCCGTTGTGATCGACAATCGGATATTCTGCGTGCACGGCGGTAGGGCTCTCCGATCTGTGCCTCATGCGCCGCTAACGGAGCTCAACAGGACTCTCGCCGTCCATTCACTCGATAGACCAAATCAAGGTCATGGACAGATTTCGAGGTTTTTACATGTTTGTTCAACTTTATGTTTCGTGTTTTCCAACACCCCATCTAGAGATTCCCCATGACGGCCCAATGGCGGATCTTGTCTGGTCGGATCCTGACCCCGAGAAGGAAGACTTTGCGATCTCGCCTCGGTCCGTAAATCCAGCTTCTTGGCCTTCTAACGTATTCTGACAAAAATGCCAGAGGCGCCGGATACACTTTCGGCTCGGGTGTCGTTCACAAATTCTTGGAGATAAACAAAATGTCTCATATCTTGCGAGCGCATCAGCTGTGCATGGAAGGATATGCCTCACTGTTTGACGGGCACCTTTCAACAGTTTGGTCTGCTCCAAATTATTGTTACCGCTGCGGCAACTCGGCAAGCATATTGGAGGTCGGGCCAGGTGAAAGCCTGTATTTTAACGTGTTCGAGGCCGCCCCCGAGAATGATAGGGACGGTCCGAGTCAACAGGCCGCTCAAAATATGAGCGGGAAGGTAAGTTCAAAACACTTCTGCATGAGACGTCTTCTCATTTTTGTCACCAACGCAGCTACCAGAGTATTTTTTATAATTGTACTGTAGATCTACCGGCGCATCTTGGAACGATTTGCGCTAAAGGATAATCATTGTATACGTACTAGCCGTAACTCATGAGAAACGGCCACTTAGAATCTGCCGTTGAACATGGAGCTTTATTTCTTACTGCGGTCTGGACTCTTTCAGGCGGGGTCAGAGATGCAAAAAAAATTATAGGACAAGTCTAGAGTTGCACAAGGCCTTCCATAGCGAACTTCCATTAGACGCGCGAAGAAACCAGGTGCGCCTTCCTCTGGCTGTGAGTATAAACACGAGGATCCACAGACCGGCAATAAAGTGCTTTTGCCAACGCCGCCATGCTAGCGTAAGAAGCGTGCGGACCAAATCGCGCTTTCGGCGACGTCCGTGATGGAGGGACGGTGAGCCCCCAGAAGAGGAGACAGGGTATCCAAAAATGGGTTCAAAATCGACGTCGATGGGATTGAGGTGATCGACGGTGCCTGCGGAATAATTTGAGGTACAGACGGGGTGGCGTCAAGCAAAGGCGGCGGCGGGTCAGTCAACAGCGGGTCCCATAGCTCTGCCAGGGAAGCCAGAGTTCCGCCATAATCTGCCAAGCTATTAGGTTCTGGCTATATGTGTTTAATGAATTCTGCGGTGACCTTCTGGCAGCATCGAGGGAGTAAAATAATTTGTCAGCTCTTCCTGGGTCGGAAAAAAGACTCGCGAGAGAGCCGGGGCGGGCAGAACCCGCTTTGCGATGCTCCAGATCCCCGCATGTGCCCAGGAGAAATTAATCATGAACACTGTACGACGATAATGAGGACCCGTTGTCTTCGCAAGAATGGATAAGTAATTTACCTGCCGCCAATAACCCCGGGAATTGAGGGATGGCCTCGCGCAAGGTCCAAGTAACAAGATCAATATTCTGGATACGGCGATCAACGCTCAAATGTAGAAACGGAAAACTGTGCACCATACAAGGCTCTGTGTCGACAGATTTTTAAGATCTAACAAGATGACGTATTGGAGAGTAGGAACCGGAGTTTGGCGGGAGATTTCATTAAGGCGTTTAAGATGCAGCCGAAGACTTTCCAACCCTCGAAGTATGAGAGGTTTGTATGCGTCCGAGCTGTCGTTGAAGGAGACGACCTTGATTACGAGGATCGGCCGCCCAAAAGGATCTCTGGCAGGAGGCGGGAGACACGGCACTATTGGCATGTGCAATTGCGGGCCTGGACCGAGGTTTTTGAATCTCCAGACCAGTGTTTTCCGAATAGATTCCATAGCAAACGATCTTGTAAATTTATGCGCTGATACGCCTCAGTTTGTATCCGAGAAAGAAAGAAAGTCAAACGTACTCGAAGGATTTGAAAGAGGGAGCCTTCAAGGAAAAATTAGGGGGGGAATCTGTGTGAAAGAGTGCACATACAGGTGTCGTTGAGCCATTCTTTTGCCCACTGGATAGATCCCGCGTCGAGTTCAAGTTCGTCCGTCACGGACGGCAAAATGTCCTCAATCAAGGTTCCCTGCAGCGCTAGGACGGCTTCTAGATTTTCGGTGTACTGTTGAAGAAGCTTTTCGTAGTTGGCCTGCAAGAGGAGATCCATGCAGTTCCCCCGCTAGTCGCGGACACTTTCGACGTTGGCGCTGGGGGCGCAGGGCAGAAGAGCAGAAGCCAGTTTCACGTGGTTCCGATCCCAATGCGGATTCTGACCGGACTTTGCCGGTACGGAAATTGAACACTCGTCATTTTCAGGGCCTGACGTCTAAAGCCCACAGCGGATGGGAGGAGCGGCATAAAAAATCATATATACGTCTTTGCCACTCAAGATACTGTTGCTTCCGGTCGCAGCGTCAGCTTAGTGCCGGGTCACTGACTTATGCCGCCCGTCAATTTTGGGCCCAGGCATCCCTAAGCAGCTGGTCAAGGTAACAACATGCCATTCTATCGCCTCAGGTCTCAAAAGTTAAAACCCTAGATCTTCGATTCGTTACTGACGGCCCGTGGTCGAGGTCGTTTGCCAGGCTGCTGGAGGCGGTACCCTTGAAAGCTTGTTGATCTCAAACCTTCTCAAACCCATCTCCGCCCTGTCGAGTTACGGTAATGTGCGCACGCTAGGATTCTCGCCGCGCCACCACCTCTTCGCCGAGTCGATACAGGCGCCAAATCGGTGACCACCGGTCCGATATCCGCAAAAGCCGACCACAAGTATGCTCGACTTGCTGCGGAATTGAGAATGAGGGCCAGGGCAGGTTCATTGCGAGCCGAAATACCGAGACTTGAAACAGCGAGGTGTGCGGGAACATCATTACAGGTACGCAGAAAGCCTTGGCTGCGCCGCTTTCCCGTTCTGAAATTAAAGCTCCGTTCGGCAGTGTTACAGCCACTTGTCGTCACTGCGGGAACTTGGAATTCAAGAGAGAGAGAAGCACCGGATTTCTCACTCAGGCTTGCTGGGATCCATGCTGCTGCAACAATACCTGCCAATTAAAAACGCTTGCGGCACTTACCCTGACTTCAGGACGGGAAAGACTTTGAAATTAAGGTCGCCATCCATACTAGCTTGCGTGCGATTTCATTATGACCCGGCCCATAGGATCAGCGAACCAATGGATCTGTATTTGAACGCAAACATACCGATCCGCTCGGTAAATTCGACAGCCAGAGCATCGTGTGCAATGTTCATGGCAGTCTCGGGATGTGGGGTTGTTAGTAATGAGAAATATTGTACATGCTTCCTGAGTTAATTTGGTGCTCCGCACCTTTTCTGGAGCGTTCGTGGATTAGGGATTCAATACTGGGTAGTAAGGAGCTGTTCCTACCATACTTATTTTCCAGCCCTCGGGTTTAGAAGAAGCGACATTTCCCTCTGCGATGGAATCCAAATATGCATTGTCAGTCGTCTCTAATAAAAGTCAGTCTCTTTTTTTCTTCGCGAATTGTAACACACTTCGCTAGTGTATGAGCTCTTACTTTGGTATCGAGCCGAAAGCCATGACTTTTTGCTCAACTGTGTCCTTGAGGTTGCTTTAGGGGCTCCTGTGATCAGAGATCTCATCAGGTAGAGCAAAGCGAGTTGTATAGGGCGCAGAAGGGGATACCGCAGTGGTTTTCGAGCCCATGCCCAAGACAGACCATCACTTCTCCTCGTAACATACTATCTCGACTTGGTTCATTTCATCGGACGAGTCTCGGGACTCGGCAATATCAGGAAGTCTGGCCAATTGAGTCGTTGAAGGTGTTGTGCCTGGCGACCATTTGAATCATAGGCTTTGAACCCGTTGGCACTGTCGCGACTGAGCATGCTTTAGCTGTTGAGTTGCCTTTGACTCCGAGTCACTGTTCAAGTTGAGGTAGGGCTGTGCAGAGTGGCGGTACAGTGAGTTTGCTTGTGTTGTGGAGTCTTCTAAAAAGATAAGCTTCAAGCTCATCTCAGAACGAGGGCCTATCTAGAGAGTTCATCTTCTGGCGCAAGTGAATGATGCCCGATACTTCAGACCTTCTCGACTGGTTCAAAAGCAGCGGCGGTACTTTCGATAGCTCCTCTGTTGGATTCACAGATTTTCCGGCGTGTGGACGAGGCGCGGTTGCTCTCAAAAATATTCCTGTGCGTACTGCTTTATTTCGTGCCCCTGTCTCAGTCGCCCACACGGAAAAAGGAAGGCCATGTCCTCTTTAGCATACCCAGGAATCTTGTTCTATCCACCGAAACTTTCTTCTCTGCCGGATCGCGTCGGACAAGAACATTGGAGAGCGATGAAGCTGCACTTGAGCTGGGCCGGGCTCATTCTTTGCATGATGTGGGAGACAGCGCAGGGGGCTGACTCAAGGTGGTCTAAATACCTTGGTTTGATTTTTTCCACACCTCCCAATAAGCTGCCTTAGCCTACAAACAGACTCCCTCCCTGCGACCTTCGATACACCAATGTTCTGGAGCGACGTCGAACTAGAGGAACTCAAAGGAACCTCTGTGGTAGGTCTGTCCGTCGTCGTTGCTCTGGTGTCTCGAAGGATTGACGCCGTTTCAGGTAAATTAGGAAAAGCAGATGCCGAAAGGGATTATGCAGAAAAACTACTACCCATGGTCGAGGTGAGCAGCATTCGTTCTCAGTAAACTCAAATTCCGATACCGTACCAGAGTCGTCCAGACATTTTCTCACCAGACGCAAGATCGACATATTACACGCTAGAGATTTATCACATCATGGGTAGTCGTATTCTTTCTAGAAGTTTTGATGTGGGGAAGGACGATGCCGAAGAGAGAGATGAAGAAGACACAGCGGCTAACACCAGCCACGGCAGTGGGATGGATGTGGACGTACCTGAAGACGAGGCGGACGTTCAAGAAGGCTCCGACAATGTCGGTGAAGAAGAAGAGGAAGAGGAACCCCCTAGTGTTTCTATGGTGCCACTAGCTGACATGCTAAATGCACGGTACGGCTCAAAAAACGTTTGTGCTTGCTCTATCTAGCATATTGTTTGTCTGACCCCACATCAGGCCAAGCTGTTTTACGAAAAAGACTCCGATTTGCACATGGTGTCTACAAGGCCTATTGTGGTCGGCGAGCAGATCGTGAGGTTTCTGGAAGGTCGAGGAACCATTCGTGCTCACACCTTGATACTTAGTGGAATACTTATGGAGACTTGCCAAACGCGGAGCTCCTGCGTCGATATGGGCACGTCGACATGCTGACTCTTCAGAACGGCGAGCTCGGTAATCCAGGCGATGTCGTTGAGATTCGTGCCGATATCGCCATCTCTGTTCTACAGGTCAGCGAAACCATCACAACGGAACGCATTGATTGGTGGCTAGAACAAGGCGGCGACGAGTAAGCTTCTCCTTTGACTTCGAGATATCAATGTTCATGGCAGCCTGTCAGCGTTGTTGTTCTCGAGTCTGATTTGGAAATTCCACTCGCACTCGTTTCGCTCATCCGACTGCTCCGTCTTCCACCTGAAGAGTGGGAGAAAACGGTAGCGAATGACAAAGTGCCCAAACCCAAAATGGACAGCGAAATACTGGGCATCGTGCGATCTGTCCTCGAACGAAGACTGGAAGAATACCCCACAAGTCTAGCGGTAAGCGGTCCTAATGTATCGTTCAAGAGGCCGCCTGGTCTTATTTTCAAACAGGACGACGTTGATTTGGTTTCCTCTGCGGGCTTGTCTCTTAATAAAAGACACGCGATGATTGTGAGAATCGGGGAGAAGCGGATTTTGGATGGCGCGGTACAAAAGATTAAATCCCTGCAGCTGGAGGCAATAGGGGGGGATACCAGCAGAAAGAGGAAGTCACGACCGGAGGGGAAAGACACCGAGAGAACGCGCAAAACCCAGAAGTTCTCCGCTTAGACCGATGGAGACGATGGGTAGTGTATGGTCGAGGCTCTCGAGGAGAGGACGTCGAGTGAAATTATCTGACAGATTCTGCCAGTCATCTACTACCAGCCTGGCGAATATCACTGCTGCGTTTCACCTTTGGTCGTCCCGCCTTCATCCATACTTCCGCGAGTGATAGGAGCTGCGTCGCCCAACTTCGATTCCTCCGCCCGGCGCCTGTTTCGGCCCGCTCGGGCGACCCTTAGACTCCTCCATATATACTATTGCAGGAGTCCGGCAACGGCGCGAGTGGGTCGTGCTCTTCTGGTGGATGGGTGTCACCAGGTGTGGGCTGTCTGGACATGGCTGAGGTCAAGTCTCTGGCGATGGGTGCGCCCCTCGTGAGGAAGAGGATATCCGCCACAGAGGACGGATTCGACGGAAGCATGATGAAGGGCCACGACGTGGATGAGGGGACCTCAGGCTTCTGTCGGTCTATCACAATGTATATTTTCTTCATCCGGTAGAAAGAAGCTCGACGGGATGTCGGACCCAGTATGAATTAGTTGCTGTTGCCCTGAGACCCTGCACACCTTGTCTCCGACGAGAATGTCTCCGCGATGCCCTGGACGGAAATGATGACTGCGAATGCTTGACGGCTTGCACTTTGAGAACGCATGCAATTTCCGAAACATTCGGTGCAAACGGGAGACAGTGCAGGCATGAAACGGGTGCCGATAACAGTGTTAATGGACAGTGGCTCTACATCGAGGAACGCCGAACTCGACCATTTGGCGCTGTCCTAATTTGCTGCCAGTGCTTGTCTGCCTGCTAATTTCTGTGTCGGGAATACAGTCCCAATCGTATCATTTTTCGAGACAACTGGCCTACAGTGATGATCTATCCCAGACTGTAAGTGATGCAGGCAATCCTGAAAACGATCACTAGCATAGTACTACTCAAGGAACAGCCTTAGGAAGACGCCTCTGTGATTCTAACTCGTACCTCTAGAAAATGACTTGAAGCCTGTAAATTTTCCTTTCCTCTACCGATCCTGAGGTTAAGTCGAAGTAAGTCCAGCAGGAAAATGGCGTTTTTGCCCCGCCCAAGTTGCGCAAGTTGTGGGTTGTGCGCAGAGGTAAGCGGCAGATGCCGAGATGCTAACATCACTGTTTTCGTTTGCTTGGCGGCCCCTTAATTTCATCCACCCGACCAATGCTCCAAGCCAAAGACTTCTCAGCTTGGATAGAAATAGAGAACGTGGAGACGCCCGAGTTTGGCGTTGAAGTATCAGAGAACGAGCAAGATGTTAGCTGTTGGATACCCTCAGAAGTCGGCAAGGTCTGGAGGATTTTGTCTCAGTTGCTCTTCATTCTGAACATAATTGTGCAGAAATTCTCTGTTCATTGGACCAACAACTCTCTACTGGGTCTGACCGGCGGCGGAGTTCAGGTGGACGGTCACAAATGTGGCTTTGAAGTAGTGGCCTCGGATACGCGACCTTTGACAGCCTTCATGGACGGTATTCCCGAAAGTAACACAAAGACAAGACCTTTTGTCTTTACTCCCTTGGAACTTACAGGTAGTCATGACGCTCCTTTAATCCGACCTGCTCATTTTCCCCCTTTACATTTCTTCCAGACGATGACCAGTACTTGGAATCTGCATCACATCCACAGCTTGGCCTGATAAGGCTAGAGATCTGGAGAGTCGACGTGGGCGGCGGAATGGCCTCCTCTACAGTCGCTGTTCCCTCCACACATAAGGTTCATGAGCGTGCCAAAAAGGCGATGAACCAGCAAATCGCGTAGGATCCATCTTCTCTGTACTAGGCGAAGCTACTAACAACTTTGAAAAGATTCGGTACCGCGGTCGAGCATGCACAAGTACAGAGTGCACAGATTCGCCGTGTCGGTAATGGCCCCTTGGCCACCTTTTCTTTCAAATACCGGTCTCTAGGTTGGCTGTACTTTGCTGAGTATGTGCGCATATTAATCCCCTGTTTTATCAGCCCTGCTGAGAGCGAACGGGATTGCTCCGCTGCCGGAGCGCAAGGAAAAACGCAAGGCATCTGTTAGTCCTGAGCGTTCCCATGATGAAGAGGGCGACCCTGATGTGGAAGAGGCTGCGAGGCTGAAGGTCAGTGCTGAAGATTTCATTCCCCTCAGATCTTAATGTCAGGCCTTCAGACAAGGTTAGAGGCGCTGACGTCGAAGCGGGCAAAGAAAAATCCAACCACCACCGTCAAGAGCGAACCAATACCAGATATAGTGCCCAGGCCACCATCGGAAGCCGCCAATAATACCCTCAAGCCTGAAACCGGCACATAGCTGCGCGATCGCCGACCGCATTCTTGACCCTCGAACTCGTGCTATCCAAAGTTACTACCTGCAAAACATTATTTATATTCTGAGACTGTAATAAAATGTACATCAACCTATGCACTCAACATGCGCCCTTCGCGTTCGTTGGAAGAAATTTCGAGTAACAAACGGCGGCCATCAGTCACCGTAACGGTTCGTGACTGCACGCGTTTGACTCCTGTTTCTATCTTGGGTTCCTGTTATTTATCCTCCCTTTTTCTGCCGCCGTGTTCTGGTCCTTCTGATTCGTCGTACACAAGCTTTCATGCCGGATTCTCAAGGATTCTCCGCTTGGATCTCTATTGACGGTGTCAGATCCTCGGAATTCGATGTCCAAGACAGCGACTCCTCGAGGACGGTGTCGTGCTGGATACCCTCTGAGGTTAGTTCTACACCTGCGCTTCTAAACACCTCTGATTTTTTTTTGACTCCTTGTGACAGGTGGGGAAGGTGTGTCGCAACCGAATTCTGTATCGCTTCACCAAACTAAAGCAGAAAATTCAGAAATTCTCAGTTCATTGGTCCAATCTCTCGGTTTCTGGGCCTACAGGCGGACGGGTGTTGGTCGACGGGAATAATTGTCATGGACAGGTGCTCGCAAGGCCAGGGCGGCCGACCAGTACCCGTATGGATGGGATCAACCAATCTCCTACCTCGCTGCTGCCTTTTCTATTCACTGCCCTGAATCTAACGGGTTTGCCTATATGTTTTCCCACCCGCTCATCCACATTTACCTCTCTTAGATGATGATGTAGTACTAGAAGACAATCTGGATGACCGGCTCGGCACGATAGTTCTCGAGATTTACAAGGTCGAAATGAGTAAGGCTGGGCCATCGAAGTGGTCTGACTTGGCCCCTCCACCGCCGAAGCAATTGCACGAGCGTTCCTCGAAAAAAGCCGCCACCCAGCAAATATCGTGGGTCTGATTTCGCATCGGTGCTGCAAAATTGTTGTACCCAGATGTCTCCAGGTTTTGTCCCCCTGTTGCGCGTCAGCCGGCCAAGGTCGCCGCTTGCAAATGGAGAGAGCGGATAGTGACCTTTTTATTCAAGTACCGCCCGTTAGGTTTGTGGTTTCCACATCCTCAAATTGACACCAGACGATAAATCTGTTTTCGCTGGCAGATTTACTTCGAGCCAACGGAATAGCGCCTCCGCCGTCGAATTGGGGGAAGCGAAAAGCCTCTCCTGAGTGTAAAAGTGACCATGACGACTCTGATGCCGAGGAGGCTCGAATATTAGAAGTAAGTGATATTTTATTCTTTGCAATCCGGTCGCTGCTAATTCAATGCTCTTTTAGGACAGGCTTAATGAGATAAAGGCTAAACGTGCTGAGAAGAAAATTAAAAAGAGAAAGTTCAAGGAAGAGGAGAACGTGGACCCCATTGACTTCGCCCAGCCGACCAAGAGGACGAAGAGAGAAGAGAAGCCTGTGTTTATGCCTGGTGAAATTATAGACTTGACATGACTTCGACGCTACTCTTCGCTGCATAGTCTTTCTGTATTGTATTCCCGTTGGACTTCCACCGACCCACTGGTCGTTAAGATGCACGTCGCTTTTACCCCTATTCGCCTAATCGCGACCTGTCACGACCTGTCACACGCATTTTGCCGTCATGCACACGACTCAGTTCTCAGCCTGGGTGAGCATTGACGGTGTGGTTGCCAAGGAGTATGGCCCGGAAACGTCTGTAGATGGCCAGACCATGACTTGCTCTTGCTGGATCGCCTCTGAAATAGGCAAGGTCGGCTCTTTGCTATTTCTCGGGTCTCGGGCCAACTCGTTCTCCAGACATTCTCCGTCCACTGGCGGAACGCGTCTTACTATCATGCCACCACGGGCGATGTTGCGGTTGATGGGAATTTTTGTGGCGCGTACATTATTCGCGCTCATAAGGTGCCATGCGACGGTTTCATCGACGGAATCGACAATGGCACGGTGCTCAGAGCCTTCACGTTTTCGCCATTGACGCTCACAGGTATGTTTTCTCTATTCTTTTGACGAGCTATAGTATTACTAATAATTGGAACGCCAGACGACGACGCATTCCTTGGCCAGTCGTCTCACCAACTTGAAGAGCTAGGTGTTATAGAACTCTGCTTGAAGCCCATCGATATTCGGCCGATTTGCACTGGCGTGCATTTGCCTGTCGCACCTCTCTCAGAGCTAAAGGTCCATGAGCGGTCAAAGAAGGCTATCACCCAGCAGATAACGTTGTCATTTCGTCCGAGGCAGATAAATGATCCCTTACCCCAATTGTAGGCTAGGACAACCGAAGCCCAGCCCTGCAACTACCCTCATCGAATTTGACGTCGCAGGCCCAGACCTGGTGAAATTCAAGTTCAAATACCGTCCTCTCGGCATGTCTAGTTTTCTCATTCATCTTGGTTATCTAATTACTCCATTCAGATGTCCTCCAGGCCAATGGAATTGCGCCCCCACCTGTCCAGCTGAAGAGGAAGGCGTCCGCTCCTCTTGACCCCGAACAGAGGCTCAGTGAAGAGCTCGCGGATGCGGAGGAGGCCAAGATTCTCCGCGTGAGTCACAGTCTAACCTACTCCGCGCATCTCTCCTTACACGCCTCATCTTGTCTATTTTTAATCTAGGAAAAACTGAAGGCCATTGAGGCTAAACAGGCGAAGAGAAACCCCGTCAAGCGCGAAAAACCCACGGGGGGGATTATTGATTTGACGCAGGGCTCAAGTAGCAAGCGGGCGAAGCTTGAGGGGGGGAAGGTGCCCTTCGTTGCTGGGGAGATAATCGATCTGACATGGTGCGCCTCCCACCGGTGCTGTTTACACTAAACTGAAAAATCCTCCAGACAGAATTATTTTGGGTGGATTGTATGGCTCAAAAAACAATTATAATGTACATCCAGTTCCAGTCTTACGTGTAGCTATAATAGTCAAGAGTTCATATTAAATCCCGTTCTATTTTGTCGTCGAGCTCCCTTTGAAATGTGCTATAAAAAAAAAACGCGTCGCTAAGTCGCGAGATGTCACAGCGTGACTCCGCGCGTTTTCTCTGATCTCGACCACCATGCACACGAATCAATTCTCAGCCTGGGTGACCATTGAAGGAGTAGAAGCTAAGGAGTATGGGCTGGAAACATCCGAAGATGGGAAGACCTTGACTTGTTGGATACCTTCTGAACTTGGCAAAGTGGGTCAACCCCTTTCGACATCGAGGTTACTGAATGCACTTTCAGAAATTCGCTGTGAACTGGAAGAATACGTCCTTCTTCGGTGATACGGGGGGTTATCTCGTCATGGATGGCAATGCATGCGGAGGCGTGGTGCTTTACAAAACCTCAGTGGCGACCGCAACGAAAGATGGTATCACCCAAGGCAACACGACCAGACCGTTCGTGTTCTCGTCTTTGACGCTCACGGGTATTTTTTTTTTTTCGCTACCGAGTCCAGTACTCACCATCCAGGATCTAGACGACGACGCTTTCTTAGGCGGCGCGACGAACAGTCATCATAATCTTGGACTTATACAACTTGACATTCGCGCTATACAAGTAACGGGACCTTCCATACCGCAAGCCGGCGTTCCTTTACCCCTCTCGGACCTCAAAGTTCACGAGCGCTCGAAGAAGGCGGTCACCCAACAAATCAAGTACATTTTTTTCTTTAGAGAGGTCATGTAGTCTGACCGGCGCTCGCTAGACTCGGCGACTCGCAGAAACTGGCGCGACCTGAGAGTTCCGTGGCTGTACGCACTCTCGGTGCCCCGCTTGTTACATTTGCTTTCAAGTATCGTCCTCTCGGTTTGTGCATCTCATTATCCGTTCTCCTTACCTACCTGAGCTTGCTGTGGAAGACATACTTAGGGCCAGCGGAATTGCCCCCTCTCCTCCTCCGCTTAAGCGCAAGGCTTCCGTCGAGGTCGAGCGCGACGCGACGCCGGTGGACGACGATCTTGCAGACGCCGAGGAGGCTAGGCAGCTTCGCGTGAGTTACTCCAGGTCATCGTACGCTAAACTTGAACGCCGATGTCGGGAATTCAGGAGAAGCTGAATGCCCTAGAAGCGAAACGCGCGAAGAAGAACGGAAACAAAGCCCGTGTTAAAGAAGAAGAAAATATCCCGCCTACGAGACCTAATAAAAAGGTGAAACTCGAGGGCAGGCTGCCGTTCATCCCCGGAGAAATCATCGACTTGACCTGGTAGGTCTCCTGCTTGTTCTCTTCAGGACGGAACTTGACTATTCTCTACAGAGAATTTACTTGGCCCCCCTTCTCTTGGATCTGCTGGTATTATACCTAATCGCCTGCGCGGCTCAAAATTCCCTACTTGAAGTATTCATTTATAATGTATATACTGCGTACACTAAACACCCTTCTATCTCAAATCCGCTGCTCATGCCCCACCGATCGTGGTGTGGTGTGAAATTCATGGACTTGGGTTCCACGGTACCGCTCGTTGGAAGGTCTCAGATCAATCTCAAATCTGCACAAACTAAGGACCGATGCTTAGGTACCAGTGCTATTATTATCTTCAAAAAAAAAACGCGTCGCGCGACAGTTAATTGGTAACGTCACGCTTCCGTGTGACACGCCGCGTTAATTGGATCTCTTCTCCTGATGCTCCATTTCAACGAGTTCTCTGCCTGGATCACCATCGACGGTGTCGATGCCCCGGAATACAATGTGGAAGTATCGCACGCCTCGAACACCGTTACTTGCTGGATAGCGTCTGAGCTGGGCAAGACATTCACGGTCAACTGGCGAAACGGCTCATACTACGCCAACGACGTCGCCGGCTACATTCGCGCGGACGGGTCGTTTTGCGGGGGGAGCATATGCCGCGCCGCGAGTGTACCAAGCACCATCGTGAAGCGGGGCGTCGAGGACGGCGTGGTCCTCCGGCCCTTCACCTTCTCCTCGCTAACGCTCACAGGCCGGTCTTTCTGCTCTCCCTCTCCCCTTTTCACTCATGCGTCCTGGTTCAGACGACGACGCATTCTTGGGCGAGTCATCCGCCCACCAAGACCTCGGCGTCATCGAGCTCTCCCTGACCCCCATCGAAGTGCTACATGACACTGTGCTTGCGAAGAACCACGACCTCGCCGCAGTAAAGGTCCACGAGCGCGCGAAGAAGGCCGTCACGCAGCAGATAACGTCGCCCCCTTCCTTTCGTGCTCCCCCGCGCCGCGCCGCTGACCACGCTTTACCGCAGGCTCGGCGCCCCAGAGTACACTGGCATCGCCAAGCAGAACACCAAGACCGTCCGACGCAAGGGCCCAGACCTGGCGAAGATGACGTTCAAGTACCGCTCACTCGGTGCGTCCATTTTCTTTTGGTACTTCATCTTCGAGGCTTGTCTGATAATTGCCTGGCAATCAGATATCCTGCGGGCGAACGGAATCGCGCCCCTGCCGGACAAGCTGAAGCGCAAGGCGTCCGTCCCGCTGGAGCGCAACTCGACGCCCGACGACGACGATGGGGACGCAGAGGAGGCGCGGAACCTTCGTGTGAGTCGGCCCTGCCGCGTGCATGCATCCCTCCTCAGGCTCCTCACGCGGCTATCTTCAATCCATGCAGGACAAGCTAAAGGCCCTCGAGGCCAAACAGACGAAGAAGAACGGCAAGAAGCCCGTCAAGCGCGAGCAAAACGTCGGCTCAGATATCATCGACCTGACGCAGGGCGCGAGTGGAAGCAAGCGGGTGAAGCTCGAGAGGGTGCCGGCGCCGTTTGTTGCTGGGGAGATCATCGATTTGACATAGCGGAGGCTGCGACTCGTGCTCGTTTATCCCGGGACTTTTTGTTTATGAGCCCTCGCCTGGCCCTAATTATCATTGTACACTATGCATTTTATATGTACACCGATGTTCCCTTGAACTGCCTTGCTACGAATAGTAATAATACTGTTACTTCGAGAATTTGCATTGCGGCAATGTCTAAACTTTGGGAAAATAAGAAAACGGTTGTCTGGAGGTCCGCCGCGTTTCTGAATATATTCCAACCGCAATTGGTTGTGTATCCATTCTGCGCAAGCATATATACAGAGAAAAAACGAATGCGAGAAGTCCAGACGGACGGGCGGGTATATGCATCCCAAAGCTCTCGGCGATCGGTAGAGGAACGACCACGCCCCATGGACAAACCCAAGCGGAGCCCGCACTGTAGAAATAAAAGAATAATGTAAAAAATGACGCCAGAAAGGATGAAGAGGAATACGCACACATCCATCACAGGTATGTTACTGGAAAGAGGAGCTGGATGGTCGCGTCGAAAAGGCCAGGCGTCCCCGGCAAATCCTGCGGCCAAACCATCGTTGTGTGCTCTTTCTCGCTCGTGGTGGTAGTGTCTGGTGGATGCTGCGTTGACCGCTTCTACTGGTTGTCGAATCGTCGACATTCCAGTCGCTAGCCGATTCTCGGACCGAGTGTTGAAGGGAGGAAAAGAGGAGAAAAAGAACGAGCCGCTGAGATTTGCAAGTAGTAGAGGTTAGTTGGGTGGTTGTGAGCAAGGAAGTTCCAGACATACATGTAATATTATTATCTGCCAAGTCGGCGTCGACCGCGCGCCTTGACCTTGACCAACCGGAGGAGAATCGGAGCCTAATAATAAAGTCAGTTCGCTGCGCACCGACATGGGAAGGGCACGCATACCAGGTAAAATCCGAGGTAATGCCCGAGGGGAAGTGTGACGAACACCTGCGGAAGGATTTCGTAAGCGACATGAATAACATAACTCGAGAAACAGATTATCGAAGGTGCGCACATACCGTTTTGTACCCTAGGGGCAGCGAATTCCACACGGGTGCTGTATGTTCGATTATCGTATGTGCGAGGGATGCGAACTTGGCACCAGTGAGCACCACAAGCGATGTCGAAAAATATATAAAAGAGAAGGCGAGGCAGGCGGCGATGGCGGAGCGGCTTTTTGCATGGAGCCAGAGTATGCATTTGAGAATCCAGAGTGATACGTGGAGCACGAGCAGGACGGCAAGGGCGGATGCTGGGCCGAAGACGACCTAAGGGGTTGTGTAAGCAACAGAAGCCAGATTAAGAGGAGAACTCACGAGTTGCTCGTGAGGCGAGAAGAGCGCCAGGAGCAAGGAGACCGAACTGCCAAAGACGGTACGAGCCTACGAAAGAACCCGGAGAGCCGTATGGACTGCGGAGACGACCCAGACATGGTCGTCCCAAAGGCGATGACGCTGTCTACAAACAGCCAGGTACTCACTACAACACAGGTTGGGAAGTAGAACAGTAGGCTGAACCTGTTGAGTTCGAATATGAAATCCGGTCCAGGAGCTAACCGCGTCGTACAACGAGCCAATTTATGCGTCAGCACTCGAGAGACATACAGCACAAGTCGATATGCGAGGACGGAGAGCAAGAAGATGGCCGTCGTTCGCGCAATTTGAGGCCAAGGGGCATTGGCAAGGCCGCTCGGATACCCCCGACAGCCAGAAAGTGGTGGCTGAGCAAAGTCTTCGGATTTCAAGGCTCGAAATCCATGTCCGCGTCATGTCAGGGCCTCCTGGCCGCCATGAAGGATTGCCTACTGCGTTCAGACTGCGTAGTCAAAGATGGCAACAAGCCTTCCGACTGTTTACGGAATCACACCAATGAACTGCCTGAGGAATGTCAGATGCTAAGAAAGGCGACTTTCGACTGTAAACGCGGGATGGTTAGCCCAACGAGCCCATTCGCGCGTGTATATCTAACAGGATCGCAGTTGGACATGCGAAACAGGTTCAGGGGAAACCCAGGGTCCCAATTCCATTTTGTGGAGGAAAAGCCAACCGATTTAGAGTCGAATTGAATTCGCTAGGCCTCCACCCTCCACCATCTTGCCTGCATTTTTGCCACCTTGTCACCAGGTTCGCTTGAAACAGAGCATTGTGGGAGCGCGAGAAAGGATTATCAGGCTTCAAGTCGGGTCTACAGTACGAGATACCACCACGCATCGAACTTGTCCAGTCACCGTCCAACAGCCTGAGAGAGTTGCGCGTTCATATGGGTCACTAAGCCTCCCACTCTCATGATTCAGCTGCTTATTTATCACCGCCCCGGCAGACCGCCTCTCCCCCGATTTAAAACGGATTGCGGGCTGTATGATTCAGCCTCCAACTGAACCAATCGGATATCTCTGAGACCCCTCTTAAAGACGCGATTTCATTCAAACCAACCTCATACATCCTCTTCTCCTCCTCTTTCATCCAGACCGAAAATGACATCCTCTCCCAAACCATTCCTCCTCTACACTGCAGGCCCGAGTCCGAATGGCCACAAAGTCAGCATCTACCTCGAGGAATTGAAAGCTATATATCCGAACATTGACTATGAGTGCGGATCCCGATGTTACAACAGCATTACTTGCTGATTCCTAGCCAGTGTCGAATCGATCGACATCTCCACCAACAGGCAGAAAGTGTGCCTCAGCGCTGAGCAAATGTGACCCCGCTGACCGCATTTCAGGAACCATGGTTCATAGCTTTGAATCCGAATGGCAGGTAGATTGTCTTCAACAATGACGTCCTAAGAACCGAGTGAACAGTGCGAAAATAATAGAATTCCGGTCCTAGTGGACAGATCGCGGGACAATTTTGTCATCTTCGAGACGGCGGCCATCCTCCTCTACCTCGCCGACCATTACGATACAGAGAAGAAGTTCACATTTGATCCCAAGACCAGTCCAAATGATTATAGCGAGATGATTCAATGGTCGTTTTTTATTCACGGCGGCATTGGACCCATGCAGGTAAGATTCCAGCGCACAGCCAAGTGTTATCCCGTTGAACTTACGAGACATAAATAGGGCCAGGGTGGGTTTCATTTACGTTGGCGTGTTGCATGAGCTTACGGTATGTCTTATCCAGCAAACCATTTTCAGCTGGCGGCACCTGAGGACATTCCCTATGCAAAAAAGCGTAGGAGCGTTTCCTGGTTGGTATAAAATTCCCTCATGTCTTGTTCAGGTTACGTCGACGAAACCAAGAGACTCTACGGGGTCCTTGAGATTCGCTTGAAGGACCGCGACTGGCTTGCGGGACCTGGCCGCGGTAAACCCAGCCTTGCTGATTGGAATGCGCTTCCCTGGGTCCGCGTCCACCCATACGCGAAGATCGACTCAATTGACGAGTTTCCAAATGTCAAGGCAAGCGTACTGTCAGACCTTCCCACCTCTCCCATCTAATGCGAATGTCAAGGCATGGCTGGATCGTGGTCTGACCCGGCCCGCAGTACAAGCTGGGATAGCTGTACCCCCCAAGAAATGAGAGCGCGGTCAAAGCCATAAATATGTGTTCTCTGTAAAGTTCAAGCAAATTTATGAAATTTCTTCAATCTCAAACCATAAGGTGTACATAGCACGAGGCACTATCAAATACAGATGTGGATAGAAGGGCATAAACGGTAATCAATATGCCTAGAACGCATTGTCAGCGTGTGGATACATGTAAAAGGTCGGAACCAGTCCCTCCGTCTCATGCCGAAACCACTCAGGCTTCAAACCGCTGAAGCCATTCGCCATGTAGTACGATTTGAAGAGGCACATAGGCTATGAAGCCGTTTCAATCGGCTTAAACGTGGTAGACACGACGGCCATGTCTGTCGACCTCGGCGCCAAAACGTGCATCCACATATTTTCTTCGCGGGAACGACCAAAAAAGCCCCAAGAGCTGTCGCTCGACTTGTGCTTGTAGTACCTCGGCCCGAATCCAAAGAAACGCGCTATGCGGCCACCAAGCGATAGCCGCCGATGGCTGCGATGTCCACCGTGATGGTGAAACACGCTGTGGCTTGTCTAAATCCAAATAGAGAGGACGCCACTTGATGCCCGTTGGTCCGTGATGATGACGACTTCGGTGGCCGCTGCTATCTGTGTAGCCAACATTTTGGCCACCGCATGACGGCTGCTCGCCGTAGCAGGCTCCGCTACCAGAAGAGTAGACGGGTTGTGCGTAGGAGCGAAGCCTAGGAAGAATCGACAGAGTAACAGTCCAACCAAGTTCTGCGTCGTGGCTGACACCATGCCCCAGACGGCCATTGCGCCGCAAACTACACAAGGAGAGTGGTTAAAAAGGAATCACACGGTAATCTTGCGTAGTGTCTCCGTAAAATCTAGGAAGATTCAAGAATCCTTAAGTAGGAACATGAATGGTATTCACATGTTCGGATTCTTAGATGACGTCATCATATATACCGCTTTGACCGTGAAACAGAGCATCACATCTAGACAAATGGACTTGAGACGTAAAACGGGATACGGAGGTAGTACCCACCGTTACGGCCTTAACATGAATCACATCTAAACCAAGGTCAGCTACACGCCTACAATGAAATAGAATCGAATCTACCAGCCAAGCCCAGAAAGCCTCGAATTTATTCTTCGGCACTTCATCAGGATAACTCGGGTCCTCTCTTAGTCAATCGAGACACAGAAAAACTTACAGCACTCACGTGTCTGCTTCAATCTGGGCGATATTCGTCACGAAATCCATTTTCTCTGCCGCAACCCAACTGAGGGAACGGCCTTGGCGGTAGTAATAAAACTTTGCTGAAGCGTAGAAAACTGGGAACAGGGCCAGAGGGAGGTAGTTGGTGACAAAGTCAGCTGTGACCCAGTTGCCCTGTTGATTTTTATGTCAGTATTTTAAATACACCAAAGTGTCAAAGTACCTTCAGGAATGTGGCCCAGCCGCTGAACTAAACATATTTGGGCTCAATGGTTGGTCTCCGAACAGGATTAGTGACTTACAAAGCAAATGATGAGGCAAAATATCATGCCATACCTGTTACATAAGACAGTCAACTGTTTGCAAAGTGTGATATAAAGTTGATCTTACCAGGCTGCGTAGGGCTGCAAGGGCGATGCGAATGGGAGGTCTTTCCTCTTATACCCCTGGGCCTTCATCCCCGCGTAGAAACGAAGATACGTCAAACAAATGCCTAAATTAATTAATTTCTGTGAAAAGATGGAAAAAAGATCACCGACCAAACCAGGTCATGAGCCCTGCGACAGCCTAAACATAGTACGAGTTAGAGTGATGCGTCGGTTTAGAGAGAGCATACCGTCAAGTTCGAAAGCCATCCGAAAACCTTACCAGATCCGCTGGCCACCCCCATGTACGCAAGAGTCGAACTGGGAGCTCGTGAAATATGGAAGGGATAGCACAAAAGGGCACGAACAAAGCTGAGCAGAAAAGGATCGACACGAGAGGAAGCCCGTTGGACAAAGTTTTCAGGAATATCCTAGGCGCATTACCAGCGGCCGCCAGACCGTCTAATCGACGTCAGGATGAGGGCTGCAGCTGCGGGAAGAACTCACATAAAGCCCGCGAACTAGTATACAAGTCACTCGATCCTGCACTCCAAGCGGAGGTCAGAAGACACGCGTTGATAAGCTGTTGCTACCTGTGAGTAACACAATTATTCCTCGAGAACGAAACGCCGCACCGAGGGTAAAGCTTTAATTCCAGAGCTGAGATGCAACAGTCAGAGGAGGTGTACATTTTTACCAAATTGACACCTACGTCTTGATGGCAATGACGAATCTATTTAGTCTCGGTGAGTGATTGTGTTCCAGACCGGCTGAAACACGTACGGTGAACCGGCTGCAGTACCCTTGTCTGTGCTGTCAGGCGTGAGATGTAAACCCGGATGATTGGAAGGAACAAGGAGTCCAATGATAATCACTGCGAACAATTCTCCTCAGACAATGGAATGTGGGTCATGACGGGCGCCAGCACGTACCTCCTCCAATGTAGAAGAGTAAAATTCTAAACAGAAGGATCCTTTAAATACTTGAGCGAACTCAAGCTGGAACACGTTCACCTAATGTAAACACGTCTGATGGCCTTAGGCAAATTGCGCCTAGGATTCTTCGCCTCACCAGCAGCAATCTGTGATATGATTAGTTCTATTAGAACTGCAGTAGCATCGCAACGCACGGCCACGATCTCAGTCCCGCTGTGATTTTGTCAGTTTCAGAGTATGATAAAGAAAATGAATGCATACATGTATGAAAAGGCGGCCTGGGTCATCACTGCCCACCATCCCAGAAACCGGCCTTTGACGCCAGGGATATCGTTATATTGGACAAAAGGACCTGCGGGCGTCGTTAATTCTGCTAGCAACTTGCGGCAAGCCACCGCACCAGGGCTTTTCCAGTAACGGAACCCGATTCTAGAATGCAATGAGCGGATCCAGCATTATTCAATTTGCATTTGCACGCTACCGGTCATGGTTAGGTCCTCCTACACACTTGTTAGTAATAGATCATGCGCCCAAGCCGATAAACTCGCCTCCTAGATCGAGTACAATTCCAAGGATGATGAGACCAACAATCTGAATCGACTTGAGCGTACGCCTCAGAAAATCATCAACCACGAACCGTTATGACTTTAATGGAACTAGGACTTGATGAGCGATGATACGGTAGCGACGCCGTTATAAAGACTTACGCGAAAATGAACTCCGTATATCCCAGCGCCAAACAAATTAATACCGATCACCACAATCATGACGACGGTTATCCAGACCTGTAGGTTACCTCAGTGCACATTCAGGCAGCGAAATCGGGGAAGACTGACGGCACTATCAACCCCCGGATTCCAAAAGTTTATCAACACGGCAGCGGCCGACAACTCGGCGGGGAGAAAGATAATCCAGTTGTACCAGTAATTCCATCTGAATGAGGAAGATCAGGAATTGCTCCACGACAACATCGATGCAGATTGTACCCCATCGTGAATGACAACGCGGGATCGACCTGTAGCAATTCGAGACATATTCAAATATCTCATCAATGGCACGTACGAAACGTTCAGCGAGCTTGATGTGCCCACCAGGGATAGGGAGATATGCAACCATTTCACCGAGAGAAATCCTGCTCGAAGGTGAGCCACAAGAGGAGCAAAGAAAATTCGAAGTTACATCACAGAGTACGTGATTGTTCCGACAGCAAGATATCCAAGGAGAAGACCTCATAACTCGATGAGGTAGGATTTGAATTGGAAGGTGAGCAGCATTACCGATGGGGCCGCCGGTACGCAAGGAATTGGCTACATAGGAAAATAAATATCCTTACATGAGATTACGCGTCCAACTTACCAGTACCCAAAAACAACCCTGGTCAATGTATTCAGTTGCTTTTTTAGTTACGAATAATAAAGGACCGGCCTGTTCCGATGACGCCTGGCGGGAGGATTGAGTTTAAATACCGAAGGAGACCGAGCTCAAAGCTCACCGCCAATACTGTGGACGAGTTAATTTTCCTAGAGAATAGCAATCCTATTTTTCACTCGCCTAATCATGGCAATATGCCGATTCTTGTGCAAAGTCAGCCCCGCCCGCAGAAACACTGAAGTGATGGCACCTTCAGCTGCCTAACAAGTGTATGCTGCCAGCAGGAGGCGTTTAAATCCAACTAAGTGTGAGAGGCGAGTGGATACTCACCCCATGGTAAATGTCGCCACCCGACGCGTCGTGGAGCGACTCTTGAGCGGAAGGGCTCTTCGGGTAATCTGTTTCCTCGATTTTTTCGGAAGACATGGGAGGACTGTGCAGAAAGGCAGCCTTATCTCAGCAATGGGAATTTCCGTGAGGGCTGTCGCCAAAGGTGGGTCTCCCGCAAGGGGCGACCGCTAAAATCCCCATCAAAATCCACCTCCCTCGGGGACCGGGGTGCTTGTTTAAATTCCGCCGCAGATCACAATCTTTTTGGTAATTTGATGGCGGCACCACAACCTTGCCGTGAAGCCCTGCCGTCGATGCCGATGACCAAGCACCCGTTCTAGCGGTCGCGCGACTGTTAAGGCTGAGCGCTGAGCACTGAGCATATCAATACAACAGAAAGGAAGCCAGAACGCACCTGATGTGTACCATGAGACGAGTCCTCGGAATGACGCAGAGATAGTCGTCTATACCGACGATAGTCGTCTATACCGGCAGAGATAGTCGTCTATACCGAGTAGCCGCTGGAACAGGGGTAATCCAACGTCCATCCCGGAGATCCACAATAGATGGCTCCACGCAATAAACAACAGGTTATTAATTGATTGCGCTATGACCAACAGAAATAAGTATAGCAAGAGAGCCATAAAAACTGCAGTAGTTAAGCAAACTTGGAAAGGAGTCTTGAAGGAGGATGAAGCTATCCTCCCTAAAGAGTAGACGCGAACGCGGGAGGTTGGGGTTTTGGTGGGTATCGGTTGATCTGATGATGAAGGTTGTCCGCCGGAACGCTGGAGTCGGGCTAGAGCGTAGCTCCACACGACGTGTCGTTGGACCTAAGTGCGACTGCGCACTTCCTCGAGAGATTGTGACTTTTTTTTGTGCTGGCCAGGTTCCAAGTCCGAGGCCTCAAAAACAACGGGTGGAAGTGACCGACCGATGTCGGCCCGAGTTTATGTGATAGGAAGTGGCCGCCTGGTGGACAATGGACGAACGCTTTCGGGAGGCGGCATTCAAATGCTTCTTTCATGTACTAATCATGCACCACTATACCAAATGTTCCTCAAAAAAAAAAAAAGGAAGCCAGAAGGGCTGATTCAAGAGTTCTAAATTTGAGGCAGAAAAAATGATGAAAAAGAACTCTCACCCTTACAAGGGCCGAAGGGTATGGTGGTTCTGAGGTAGGGCTGTTCACAACGATGGCGATGTAGGACATCCGTAGCATACATTGTCGTCTCATGTATGTAGTGCGGCTACCTGCTGTTTCAATTTGGGACCGCGCAGGCAATCCTCCTCCTCCTCCTTAAGAGGATAGTGCTCCGCGATCAAACTGCATCAAAATTTCTGCCTCGGATCTTTCTGACCGGTCCGGAGGACCGCTTGCGCTACGCGCTGGCCGCCGAGCGCAGCGAGCAAACTGCCCTATAACGGCGGGAACGAGACTACCCGCAGTGCAGCGTCCTCACCCAACTCCACACCGGGCACATCGGGCTCAACGCCCACCTCCACCGCTTCCACCTTGCACCCTCCAGGGACTGCGCGCTGTGTTTCGTACCTGAGACAGTTCAGCACTTTCTCATATCATGCCCCGCCAATCACTGCCACCGTCTGTGCCTCGTTCGACGCCTCGGCACGTCTCGGCTCTCAATGAAGCTTCTGCTCTCGTCGAAATCCGACCCGAAGCCCGAAGCCCGTACCGTAGGGCGGGGCAGGCGCGCGAGCGCGTGGAGATCACGGCGGCGGAGGTGGAGGACGCGGTAGTGCCGGGTGATTGGCGGGATAAAGTGATGACTCGGAGTGGCAGCGAGTTCTGTGCACAGAGCAGAGGCGATCTTTTTTCTATTGCACCTTGTCAAACAAACATGGTATTGGGTAAGAATACGAATCAAATTGACTAGGCTTTTCTGTATGCAGACATACATATATGTTTACGACCAGCACTTAGGCTCGAGACGGCGTATCAAGACGGAATTGGGAGTTATTATTATTCTGTGGGCAAGGTGAGATGGAAGGATTGCTTTGAAACCAAATGAACTCACTCGCTCGTGTCGCTGTAATTGGTGGACTGACTTCCCCAGTGTATTTTCATTCCACATTCTGCCGTCAGCTGGCGCAGAGTACGAAGAATGTCTGGAGCGGGAGGAGAGAGAGTATTGTAACCTTCGTAAATGAATTGGAAGGATTTTAATTGTGAGCGCCGGGCAGAGAGAAAGTCGTGTAATGGGTCAAAATCCAGCTCGTGGAAATTCATTACGAAAAATGTGAAATCCCGAAGTTGTGGAAGAAATCCTTGCGGTGATCCTCCAAAGAGGTTCAAAAATAATGTGGAGTCAGAGGCATTGAGCCAAGACAGCGAGAGGGATGTCAAGGTGGGTACGAGGTTCAAGAGTTGAGTGTGGAACTCAGGCGTCACTTTTGTGTAAGAGAGGTCGAGATGTAGAGATTGTAATGGCGCCTCCAATCGCTTTAGAAATGAAATGAGGACCACCTCATCGAAATTGAAGGACAAAATGCTGAGGGTACGGAGTGCAGGTACAGAGAGGTATTCCAAGATGTGAATGTCGGAGCAGAACGGGTATTCGCCCATAGACAGAGATTGCAGACAAGGGAGTGTCAGCAAATCCGCATGTGCAGCATCCAAGCACCCGTAAATTAATGTGCATTCGACCAGCCCGGGGGCAGCACGCATCATGCGCAAGACCCCCATGAGATCAAGATTGTTGATGTCTGGGAAAACCTTCAACACTTTGAGATTCATAGATGCCGCAGGTAGCATAGTGCTGGCTGATCCAGGCTGCGGCTGCATGCGATGCGCATGTGCGCAAAGCAATGCGGAACTGTCTTCGTCGAATTGACCAGTAAGGGTGAGGGCGAGTCCCCGACTCTGCGAGCGAGCGAGATAAGAATCAAAGAGGTGTTCGAAGCCCTCGGCGCGGGGAAACTCGACATGGATGGTGTCCCAAAGGGCAGGAGTGGAACGCGCGATATTGGCCCACGCAGTGCAGATGCGGAGGAGGATCAACGGAACAGTTCTGGGATTGGGATAGCGTTTGCTGGAGTCGGGGAGACAGAGGATGAAGATCTCCGACAAGAGTTCGACGGGTAGTCGCGCGACGATTGGGTCCAGGATGCTGTTTTGCGCTGACGGAAGAGTCGGTGTTGGCTGTAGTAATATCGGCATTTTTTGTCTTGAATGCTCTGCTTCTCGTTGGCCTCTGGAAAAATTGCAATGATTGAATGAGAACAGAGGGCGCGAATAAAAGAGTTCGAATCGTACCTCAAAGGTTTGTGAATCCCGCCTCTCACACCACCCAATTTCGAATCAGGAAATTCATTCACAAGGGCATCTAATTATGCTACTGCCCAGCAGAGTCTGTAGTAAAATATAGACACCTGTGCATATATTACAAGACGAAATCCAAGTCATAGTAAAGATACGGAGGTGTGAGCGTCAGTAAAAAAAAAACAGTATTTATAGGTAATCCTACCCAAGGTTCGCAGCGGAGTCCTCGTCACCATCCTCGTCCCCCGATGCCGCCGCTTCAGGCTTCCAATCATCCTCCCCACACAAAAAAACTCGGGACTGAGAACAAAATGCACAATACATTTCCAAAGGACATTCAGGACATGATGCTACCATATCAAAATCTGCGCGCGCCGTCCGCGAATTCGGGGAACAGGTAATACATACTTACTTAATTCGGCACGCCTGCGAAGCAGCTTCTGGTTGAACCCACTGGTCGCCGGAATAGCGCGGCGTAGCGAGACGCAGGTGCGAGCAGCTGGTTCTATCCATCCCCCTGCGCGGCTTCCGCGTAGTGGTGGTGGCGGGACGCGGAGGACGCGCGCGCCACACGGGGATCGTTTGTCGATGTAGGACGCCCGCCCGCCCACATGATTTGACGAGCCGAGCTGCGAATGGCGGGACAGCAGGAAAGGCAGAAAGTGTACAAGAAACTCGTATATTTATGGTCCGCGCAGCGCGTGGCCGGAGGAAGAATAGGATTAGCTGGCACCAGATCCGAGTCGGCTGCACACGGACCGCGCCGTTGATATCGACGTGTAGTTCGCCGACGCGATCATGCCCACGGAATAGCTATACGGAGGAAGGCCGAAGCGCGTTTTCGAGTGCAAGCTATCTGGCGGGTCCCAGCTTGGAGCACTTGGGCCCTTGGATGGGCGGAGGTGGGCAAGTTTGCGGCGGCGGCGCGGAAGCGGGAGAGGTCGTTAGGGAAGGAGATTGACGAGCGAGCTAAGGAGAATGTTCGGCCTCGCAAGCGCTGTGCAAGGTCGTACTGGCGACGGACGCCAATATCTTCCATGGTGCGCCCGATTCAAACCCTTGGAATACAGTACATAACTGAGTGCGTGCATCCGCTCTCACACTTCGCCCAACAGCGGCTCACCACGCGCGACCATCCACATCCTTGAACGTGCACCTGCCCCGGTCCACACCGTCCAGCGTCCGCGTGTTCACGATGGTGAAGCCGCGGTGCGTCCGTGCGCCGACCCCGCTCCCGCACGCGGCGCAGAAGCGGTGCATGCAGAGCCCCTCGCCGAAGACGTACGTCGTCAGGTCCGCCTCCGACCCGTGCGTGAAGGCGAAGTGGGCGTCGGGCGTGTAGCTGCGTCGTGCGACGTGTTAATGTGCAAGTGGTATATGAATGGCGGGACAGACAGACGCACACGTTGAGAAACGCGCGGTCCGTGCAGATGCTGCAGTTGCACCGCACGACGGGCACGCTGTAGATGTCCGGGTGCGCGAACTCGAAGCGCACTTTTCGGCAGTGGCAGCCGCCGGTGTAGCGCTTGAGCTCGGCGTTCGCAGGCCAGGGGACTGGTAAACGGACGGGCGTTGAGGGGGTGTCGGTGGGCATTATTAGTTCTCTGGAGTGGAGCGGGAGTAATGGCGATGGACGGGAATCCCGTTTATAAATGGCGAGATGATATCACGAAAGGGTTCCACTGCCTGAAGAAGGAAGGCTCCACAGAGGCTGAGTGCCATCAGGCCACCATGACGTCCGAGGCGGCTCCGGGCGCGCTCGGGATTACACCCCGATTTGCCACGGCCACGCCGGCTCACACGGCCGCGGTGTGCCAACGGAGTGCGCCGCGGCTATATAGGTGGGCCCAGCGCATTGGTCGGCGGCAGGGAATGCAATGTTATCGAGCCGCACGTCGACCAATTCGCAGATCGTTGTCGACCTGCAATTGTTATTCGGGTATAAGCTTGAATCGTGTGTCGCGCCGAGGGCGAGTGCTGGGCGGTGCGCTGGAGGGTGGTGGCGGGTGCTGGGCGTGCTCCAGTACTTCCTGAATGAATGAGTGTACGTGGAGCGCGCGCGAGGCGTAGCTCGGAGCGACGCGAGCCGAGGTGCACTTTGGGGCGCGAGGTGCGGCTGGGAACGACGCAAGCCGAGGTGTACTTTGGGCGAGGTGCGGACCGGCGACTCAGCGCGCTTGAAGATGACCCTGAGATGGCCTTTCGCTTGGCCTTCATGGATGCCTTTAGAACAAGAAAGAAAAAAAGGTAAGTCACGTAATTCTCAAGCACGACGAGGATAACAGAAGAAAGAGAAGAGTAGTCAGTCCCGAAAGATGGTTATTTAATTGAAGGCAACATGGCGGGGTTCGTAGTCCCACTAGCCGTTCTTCAGAATGAACGTATGCATCATATGTACTAAAAAAGTAGCGACAAGACTGGGGGGGACTCTGACCTTGCGGGCGGCGGCGGCGGCGGCAGTGAGGCGCTCCTCGCGGGCCTTTAATTCGTTTTGCTTGCGCTTCTTGAGGGTCTCCCCCGGGACCTCGAGGGCGCAAGGTGCGACTGAGAGCGACGCGCGAGCCGAGTTGTGCTTTGGGCGAAGTGCGAATTGGCGACTCGGCGCGCTTGAAGATAACCTTGGATGCCTTTAGAAAGAAAGAAAAAAAAAGGGTAAGTCACGTATTCTCAAGTGCGACGAGGATAACAGAAGAAAGAAGAAGAGTCAGTCCCGAAAGATGGTTAATTGAAGGCAACATGGCAGGGTTCGTAGTCCCACTAGCCGTTCTTCAGAATGAACGTATGCATCATATGTACTAAAAAAGTAGCGACACGATTGGAGGGGGACTCTGACCTTGCGGGCGGGCGGCGGCGGTGGCAGTGAGGCGCTCCTCACGGGCCTTTTCGTTTTGTTTGCGCTACTTGAGGAGGGTCTCTAGGACTTCGAGGGCGCGAGCCGAGGTATACTTTGGGCAAGGTATGGATTGGCGCGACTCGGCGCGCTTGAAGATGACCTTGGATGCCTTTAAAAGAAGAAAAAATGTAAGTCACGTATTCTCAAGCACGACGAGGATAACAGAAGAGAAGAAGAGTCAGTCCCGAAAGATGGTTATTTAATTGAAGGCAACATGGCGGGGTTCGTAGTCCCACTAGCCGTTCTTCAGAATGAACGTATGCATCATATGTACTAAAAAAGTAACGACACGACTGGGGGCGGACTCTGACCTTGGGGGCGGGCGGCAGTGAGGCGTTCCTCATGGGCCTTTTCGTTTTGTTTGCGCTTCTTGAGGAGGGTCTCCGGGACTTCGAGGGCGCGAGCCGAGGTATACTTTGGGCAAGGTATGGATTGGCGCGACTCGGCGCGCTTGAAGATGACCTTGGATGCCTTTAGAAAAAGAAAAAAGAAAGGTAAGTCACGTATTCTCAAGCGCGACGAAGGATAAACAGAAGAAAGAGAAGAGTAGTCAGTCCCGAAAGATGGTTAATTGAAGGCAACATGGCGGGGTTCGTAAGTCCCACTAGCCGTTCTTCAGAATGAACGTATGCATCATATGTACTAAAAAAGTAGCAACACGACTGGAGGCGGATTCTGACCTTGCGGGCGGCAGTGAGACGCTCCTCACGGGCCTTTTCGTTTTGCTTGCGCTTCTTGAGGAGAGTCTCTGGCTCTGGGTGTACTTTTGGCGAGGTGTGGATTGGCCTCGGCGCGCTTGAAGATGACCTTGGATGCCTTTAGAAAGAAAGAAAAAAAGATAAGTCACGTAATTCTCAAGCACGACGAGGATAAACAGAAGAAAGAGAAAAAAAGTCAGTCCCGAAAGATGGTTAATTGAAGGCAACATGGCGGGGTTCGTAGTCCCACTAGCCGTTCTTCAGAATGAACGTATGCATCATATGTACTAAAGAAGTAGCGACACGACTGGAGGCGGAGTCTGACCTTGCGGGCGGCAGTGAGGCGCTCCTCACGGGCAGTTTCGTTTTGCTTGCGCTTCTTGAGGTGGGTCTCCTCCGGGACTTCGAGGGCGCGAGGTGCGACTGAGAGCGACGTGCGAGCCGAGGTGTACTTTGGGCGAGGTGTGGAATTGGCGACTCGGCGCGCTTGAAGATGCCTTGGATGCCTTTAGAAAAAGAAAAAAGAAAAAAAGGTAAGTCATGTAATTCTCAAGCACGACGAGGATAATAACAGAAGAAAGAGAAGAGTAGTCAGTCCCGAAAGATGGTTAATTGAAGGCAGCATGGCGGGGTTCGTAGTCCCACTAGCCGTTCTTCAGAATGAACGTATGCATCATACTAAAAAAAGTAGTCGACAAGACTGGAGGGGGACTCTGACCTTGCGGGCGGCAGTGACACGGGCCTTTTCGTTTTGCTTGGGCTTCTTGAGGAGGGCCTCTGGGACTTCGAGGGCGTGAGGTGTGGATTGGCGCGACTCGAGAGTCGGGGGTTAAGACCCAACGATGGTTTAATCGTCAAGACGATGTCATTTTATAATCGTCAAAATGTGCAATCAATGGAGTAGTGAGCCAGGGACGGGTGCGTCGGACGGTGGCAGGTGGAGTGGAAGGCAGGAAGAGGAGGCGGGGACGACGCAGGCGAGCGTTGAACGTTGAACATTGAGTGACGTGGAGAGAACCAAAATGATCGTGATCGAGATCATGGTTTGGCAAGAAACGAGTGGGCAAGAGGAAAATAATGAATGGAACTGATATACAGATGCATTACAGAGGGTAAAGGAAAAGTATGTAGATAAATATACAACGAAATCTATTTCGTGGTGGTGGCGGACGAGAATTTTGTCACTGACTTGGTCTGCAAAGAAGTAATCGTGAGCATGAGTAGAAGGGTGGCAGGCAGGAAGAGACGCACCCCCTCGCTGATGGCGTGCTTTGCGAGCTCACCGGGCAGGATGAGGCGCACGCTGGTCTGGATTTCGCGCGACGATATGGTGGACTTTTTCGAGTATTGTGCGAGTTCTAGATAGCGAGTGAGAAGAGGGAGAGATGCGGATGGGCAGGGTGAACGCACTGGACGCCTCGGACGCGATGCGCTCGAAGATGTCGTTGACGAACGAGTTGAGGATGGCCATCGCCTTGTTGGAGATACCCGTGTCGGGGTGGACCTGCTTCAGGACCTTGTAGATGTACGACGAGTACGTCTCCTTGCGGGTCTTGCGGCGCTGAGGGAGATGTGGGTGAGTGGCAGTCAGTGGAAAAGATGAGCGACGAACCTTCTTCTTCTCGCCGTCTGCTGCTGGTGCTGCCGCCTTCTTGGTGGCAGTCTTCTTTGCGGCCTTTGAGGCAGGTGCCTTAGAGGCAACGGGTGCCTTGGAGGCGGTGGTGCTAGCGGGGGCCTTGCCGGCGGTCGAGTTGGGTTTGGGGGCCATTGGATGGATAAGAAGAAGAGTGGTGGTGGTGGTGGTGGTGGTGGGGAGAGTTGAAGAAGCAACAGAAACGTACGGCCGCTTATATACGGACGCGTGATCTTGGCGCGAGTCAACAAACGCGTGCGAAAGCTGAGACGCGTCCTCTTTGTTGATGTCCAAACACAACTATCAGTATAAATACAGCGCAACGTAGCCAAATCCCTTTACCCGCTCCTTGCTCCCAACCACCACCACCACCCTCACCCCACCCACCCACACAACACACAATGTCTGGCAAATCCGCAGGAAAGTCAAAGAGCGGCAAGGCTGCCGGCGGTGGCGACCCCTCCAAGTCCCAGTCGCGCTCCTCCAAGGCGGGCCTCCAGTTCCCCGTCGGTCGTATCCACCGTCTGCTCAAGAAGGGCAACTACGCCCAGCGCGTCGGTGCCGGCGCACCAGGTGCGTTGTTGCTTTCCTCACCCACTTCTGCTTTCTCTAACGCGCTCATACGACAGTCTACCTCGCCGCGGTCCTCGAATACCTCGCCGCAGAGATCCTCGAGCTCGCGGGCAACGCAGCCCGCGACAACAAGAAGCACCGTATCGTGCCTCGCCACCTGCAGCTCGCCATCCGGAACGACGAGGAGCTCGGCAAGGTATACTTTTTCCTCCAAACATACTCTCCACACGCGCTCACACACCTCCCAGCTCCTCGGCTCCGTCGTCATCTCCCAGGGTGGCGTCGTACCACACATCGACCCCTCGCTCCTGCCCACAGGAACCAGTGCGTGCCACTCCCTCAATTTACTCTCGTATTCATACTCATTCTTTTTTGTGTATTGCAGAAAAGGGCAAGAAGGGCGACGCCTCGCAGGAGCTGTGATCCATTTTCCATTCTTCATTCCATTATCTCTTCCGTTCCTGCATCCATTTGTATTGCCTGTACCATTATCTATCTTATTTCCCCACTGCACCAAATTCACTAGATTTGTCGGCTACCTGACCTTGCGATCGCGTGATTTGCTTGCATCTCTTCCGAATCCCTGTTCCCAATGTCCACCTCCGCTCACATTCGTGCTCCCCAACGTTTCGTTTCTTCTGAAACCGTGAATCCCTTGCGCAAAGTTCTGCATGCCAACCTCCGATTTGTTGACAGGATTCCCACGACGAAAGGAGTTTCAATTTTTATGCGTACTCCAGGTACGGCATCCAGCCCTCCCCGCCGGCTTGCGAAGTTCATGCGCACAGCCCAAGAACGTCCACGATGTTGAGTACCTCTAGTCCCTGAACCGACGGCGTTGAAACCGTCTCGAAGTCGATGCGCACCGCGTCAAGGATTGATGCGCGGCTCTCCAAATACCGATTCGCAACTCCGAGTCGCGGCTCTTCGAGAATCGAATCGATTCACAGCTCTTCAGTGCGACATTCTCCCGGACGCCTCAGCAATTGCTAGGGTTCTTGGAGTAACCATCCACGCCCTCCCCGCTCGCCCTAGTCGAGTCATTATTTTATGATTCTGGCCCCCCGCTTTTGTCCCCGTCATCCACCCAACGCAAGGCCTTCAAGCGACGGGCAACTTACATGGGATTCTCCGCCGCGGCGCCCGTCTGCGACAGCCCCCCAAAAAAATGGTAGATCGGAACCCCCAAGTCGAGTCGAGTCGTTATCTGTGATCCCGGCCCCCGCGTCATCCAACTCTGGGGTCGGTCGGCGCACTTCTGAAACAAAACTATCCACGATCGAGGGCATTATTATTGTGATTCTGTTCCCTGCGCGCGTTCCCCGCTTTCAAGGTCCAGCAACAGCACACGCTCGTCTGCTTCACCGCGACAACGCCGTCGATTCGTGCGCCTTTCAGCTGCTCCGCGCCTCCAGATGTATATATAATACCGAACCCTCTTCTCTCCTCCGTATCCACTGGCACGATCGGCTGCGCCGCCCTGATGGCCAAGACAGACCACCACCCGCCCCTCTCGACCACTTCGATCTGGCGTCCCAAAATCGCCATCATTAGTGGGACTCGGGCACAAAAGTGGGAATGCCCGAGTACCACCCCCATTCATCTCGTCGTTCCCCTCGTCCGCTACAGCAAAAAAAAAAACTTACTGGATCGGAGCAACTATCCACTGAGGATCCCCGCCATCCCCCTCGCGCCATTCTGGCCCAACTAACCTCACCTTACTTACAGATCTCAGCGATTCGTTCTTTTCCTCCTCTTCTCCGCCCTCCAACACTCGGTTCGAGAATCGGCTAGCGAGTGAAATGACGACGCGATTCGACAACAGAAGAAGCGGTCAACGCAGCATCAGCCGCAGACACTACCACCACGACCGAGGACTGATTTGGCCGCAAGATTATCCGGGGACGCCTGGCTTTTTTCGATGCGACCATCCAGCCCCTCTTTCCGGTGACATGCCTGTGATGGATGTGTGCGTATTCACTCTTCGTTTTTTTCTGGTGTCATTTCTTACATTATTCTTTTATTTTTGCAGTGCGGGCTCCGATTGGGTTTGTTTATGGGATGTCGTTCCTGCAACCGACCCCCGAGTGCTTTGGGATATACCCGCGGCTGTCGCTTTATATTTTTCTACTTATATTTTTCTCTACTTTCGTGTTTTTATCTTCTCTGTGCGGAATGGAAAATCGATTGCTCTTGTATTTGTTCTGAAATACATTCTTGGATAACATTTATCGAACATGGCGCGACATTGTGCTCGGCTCCCGCTGATCTGGCGAGCCATATTGTGGCATGAATTCGACTCTTGGGACAACACCATACGGTCCACTGGCGTTTTCAAACGATTATTTAACATTTAATAGAATAGCAATCACAATCAAGCACAATACACAAGAACGACGTTCAAGAAGAAATCTAAGACGAGGAGAGGAACTTAATCCACCTTCCGAGCCCACTTCCTGCCCCCGAGTGCCGGCGACTGCGACGGTGGCGGCGGCGTCGCGATGCGGGTGTGCGGCTGCTGCTGCCACGGGGCAGGCTCGTACTCGACGGGCGCAGGCGACATGCGCGCCTTGCCGCCCTTCTCGGAGAGACCGGCCGCGTCGTCGCGGCCCCAGTACATCCACAGCTGCGCCCCGAGGACGATGTTCAGCACGAGCGCGAGCGCAAAGCCCGCGGCGACGATGCTGTCCCCGACTTCCGTGGCGGTGGTGAACAGACGGGCTGAGCAGCCGGCGATTTGGGAAATGACGGCGAAGGCGGAGAGCTGGCCGGTCGATTGGGCGCGGTGGTTTTGTTGGATTTGGGGGAGTTTGGAGAAGAGGGAGAGGGGGAGGGTGGTGAGCTGGAGGAGGGCCAGCATAGGGAGGGGGATGATGGAGATGGTGATCCCGACGAGGAGTATTCCCACCGAGGCGATAACTGCGCTGGCGGTTTTATTGGATGCGCGGGGGGCGTAGAGGATTATGAGGAGGGTGATGAGGATGTTTTGGATGGTGAGGAAGAGGTTCTCTCCATATGTGGAGAAGGGGAATGCGTTCCTGTACGCGTATTCGAGCGTGATTGCATACGAGAGTGTCTCCAGTATGTACGCGGGCAGCGAAAGTCCACGGGCCGACTTTGCTTTCAGAACTGAATCGAAAATAGTGTCAGGTTCGTGAATTAAGTCTGGAAAAATCAACGGACTGAGCAGGAGCTGGGGGACTTTCATTATTGAACCACCCAGGACGATTCCAATGCCGAGGCCTTTGGATATGGAGTATTTAATGCATTTTACATCGCCAACGTCGAGATTTTCGATGAGTGACGTGTAGCATTCCTGCGCTGGTTATGACTTGTGGGCAAGGCCAAAGAAACATGAGAGCCACCTTTCCGACTATTGACACGCCAAGGTCGCGAATAAACCAAGGCAGGTTGCGAGTAATGGCCGTCATGGTCAAAGCAAGTCGCTGCAGCCTAACCGACGCAAACAGCTTAGTCACTTCGCTTCTTCAACAACAACACCTTCTTGGTCTTTTTTCACTTGCTTTGACCCAAGACGTCCCAGGAATTAATACGGATACTTGTTGCAATTGGAAATATACTTGGGGTAATTGGGTGTTTTCCATACCACCGTTCGAAAAGATTCAAGATGATTGCTATGAACCTGAGCTAACCTGAGCTACGATGTACCCTGAAGTCCTTGATCAAGATGGCCCGTTATTTCGTTGGCTTACTCTTCAAATATCTCGTTTTCTGTGACTTTTGGTGTGGTTCGCGACAACGTGGGCCCACAAAACAACAAAAAGCGATGGACCTTTACAACTCCCATCACCATGCGCCTCACAAGCGAAACTGTCTAGAGCGCTCTATTCTAGTCCACCAGAAGTGTCTCCAAAGGACGTAGACATTGGGCAACCTCTTCTGCCACCACGACTAATCGACTCGCTCACGTCTAGCGAAGAATTCTGGTACAACCACCGTGATTGGTTTGAAGCAAAAGGATACACCCTGCGCCCCAGATACCGGAAGGGATGGTTACTCTCTCGGACGGGGACCAATAAGATTCCACTCTCCCTTGAAGATGCTGTGGGTCCTTTAATAGTCGCCACACGGACCCCACTAATAATATCTGACAAGTAATATGATGAATGCTACATGGTGTAGTCGTAATGTTGGAATGCATAAAGTAAAAGGGACCGTTCCTTCAAGGTCGACATCGGCACCTGGCTTTCTGCGGAGCCTCAGAGGTCGAATCTAACCATTGCGTGCGCATCTAAGTACTGGAGGCTCTCGAGGACCCTGACATTCAAATACTCCTTTTGCTCTGCCAAGCCCGGATTCGTCACGTTTGGCAATCCTTCAAGCAATCTGTTCAAGTTGACGATTACTCATGGGCTCATTTCCGTCTGTGCAGGCACTTGCCTATACATATGCGCCAACAGAATCTCGCATATCGGTAAGCCTGTTACCCAATACTTATACGAATTCATTGACACATTCAAGCGACTGCACGACCTGTAATATTATGATGGACGAGGCTCCACTTTTCTCTATGCCATACCATCTAGCGGAGCCTATTATGAAGCGTGATTTGTAACACGGTCTCATCGCACCCGTGCTCGAAGCCCCGTCGAATACTACTTGGCGGATTTTGGGATCTCACACCGTTACGAGCCTGAAGAATGACTGCCTCTCGAGCCTCTGCGGGGATAAAAGTGTCCCTGAATTCATAAGCACCAATCCTTATGAGCCGGTTCCCCACCGATGTATATTATCTGGGGTAACCTCATCAAAGCGGAGTTCATCACGGCGAGCCTTTGTCAAGTCAACTTGTCCTCCAGGACGTTTATAGTACTGTTATAGGGCTCCCGATTCACCAGCCGAGTTCGAGTTCACTTCGTGAAGAAAATGGCCCTCGAGAATCCAGATAAGCGACAAACAATGAACCAGGTCGTGGTGGACTTCGATCAACAGCTCGTTGTCCGCAACTTGAGCGCTCGGGTCCTGAAGGCGAGGTGTTCTCCGGATACTATATTCCGCATTGGATTCGGAGACTTTGCTTCGTTTTGGGCCGAGTAAGTCCGCCATCTTAATGTTGGAGGACTATGTGAATGGCCCATGTAGCTTTCTGTGGACCTGCGACTCGCGGACTATGTTCGCAAGAAATCTGTGGCCCCATCGGTTGAATGCCTGTGCCTCTATATTCACCTTTACTTCCAACTCTACCCTGCCATATTTTTCCGTCGACCGTATCCCCTGAACATTTAGCGAGCGGTCGATAACCTTGTTCAAAATGTTTTATTTCCAAAAATATTTCGAAGATATTTTTGCGTTCAGGTTGTCCCCCCCATATTGAGCTTAGCGCGCACTGGCCCGGATGACAGACATGACGCTCGGTGGCCCGTTATTATTTTTATCTCCGTTGAATTGCGTGATCGCTGTCAGGTTCCTTCCGCTTCTCACATTAGACGCCTTGAGTTGAGCTCTTTTTGCAGTGAGCGTCTCGCCCATCCCCCTCAGATAAAAATTAAACAATCATCTGGCAGCTCTCACCGGCCCGGGTCTTTGTATACCCTTATTGTTCAGCAGCGTCAACTGTTCACCATGTCTCATCCTCATTCTCATCTCCCCGCTGGCTACCCAGGCTCTCCTGCGGATAATCCCAACTCGGCGGTCTCAGACATGTCCGACGAGGAGGACGCGGAGGACGCGGAGGACGAGGAAGACTGGGAGGATTACAAGCCCGGGGGGTATCATCCTGTCAAGATTGGGGACTATTTCTCCGAGAACCGCTATTGCACCGTGAGGAAACTGGGCTGGGGCCACTTCTCGACCGTGTGGCTCGCGTGGGACAGCAAGTGCGGAATTTTACCTGCGTCTGTGCACCGTGCTGATGTGTGTACAGGATGAAACGCCATGTAGCGTTGAAGGTGGTTAAGTCCGCAGCACGCTACACGGAGACCGCTCTGGACGAAATTAAGCTCCTGCAGCGACTTATCACGTCGAGCACCCCAAATGGCGCCGCAAATCATCCCGGGCGGTCCCATGTCATCTCGTTCCTCGACCACTTCCGCCACACAGGTCCCAATGGCACCCACGTTTGCATGGTCTTTGAGGTTCTGGGCGAGAGTCTACTAGGCCTCGTTAAACGACACCAGGTAAGCATCGGAATTCGCAGCAAGCAAGGCTGAATTCCGCTTAGAACAAGGGAGTCCCCATGCATTTGGTGAAGCAGATTGCGAAGCAGGTGTTATTGGGCTTGGATTACATGCACCGCTGTTGCGGCGTTATTCATACTGGTGGGTTCCAGCCGATTCTTTTCTCTCTGATCTCTACTGATCGGCCCGAGCAGATATAAAGCCAGAAAACGTTTTAATATACATAGACGATGTGGAATCTATCGTCCAGTCCGAGATTGCGTTGGCAAACGCGTCCCCCTCCAGCTCCGCACCGAATCCCAAGATAACAGGTGTTCCGCCATCTCAGGGTCGTGGCGGAAACCAGACACCGCGCACGCAGTCCTCCATATTCGTGTCGCAGCCGCTGCCATCGCCCAAGAGTAGCGGAAGTCTGAATGCCAGCTTCGCAGCTGGGAGCGCAGACCGGTGGGGTCTGGGGATGACCCGTATAGAGCAGAAGAGCCCTGTGAACTCGAGTCCCGGCTCTGAGCTCGACCTTGTGTCGCTCTCGATATCGCCAAAATCTATCCACCCCACGACTCATGGCGGCCCGTCGTTACTCACGCAACAAGCGCCACCGGCCGGCGCAGGGCGATCCATCGTACCTCCACTGGCGGGTGGTGCAATGGATGTGGATGATAGATATAGCAACGGGGTTGCTGAGAGAATAACGGTGAAGATTGCGGATCTCGGGAACGGTTCGTCGCGCACTGCTCATATCCTGTCGTGTGTCTACTGACTTCCCGCTGCAGCAACATGGACGCACCATCACTTCACAGACGATATACAGACACGACAATACCGCTCTCCTGAGGTTATTGTTGGCGCCAAGTGGGGCACCAGTGCGGACATATGGAGTGTTGCCTGCGTGGTACATACGTCCCATTACACAGCCCCGCCTGATTACTAACAGCCATCCAAATAGATATTCGAGCTGATAACAGGGGGAGATTACCTCTTCGACCCTGCGAAAGGCTCGCGATACACGAAGGACGACGACCACATGGCGCAGATTATGGAGCTCATGGGCGAAGTCCCAAAGAATTTGTCTTTAGGTGGTAAATACAGCTCCGAGTTCTTTAATCGGCGAGGTGAGTCGACCTATCGATGGTTGCAACCGACTAATTAACGCCCTCCTAGGTGAACTGCGGCATATCTCCAAGCTGCGCTTTTGGCCGCTTGACCTCGTCTTGCACGACAAATATCTCTTCCCCAAGCCGGACGCAGATGCGCTTGCGTCGTTCCTGCAGCCGATGCTGCGTTTGCACCCAGACAAGCGTGCCAAGGCGAGCGAGCTGGTGCACCACAACTGGCTGGACTCAGTCGTGGTGCAGGGCGAGCTGGACGTCATCCGGCGGGCGGAGCGCGAGGAGCTGAACTCGATGGGGCTGCAGTCGCCCGGTGCGGGCTCCAGCATGTCCGCGGCGGGGTTCGCAGGAGCTTCCGCGGCGGCGCCTCCCCACGAGACGAAGGAGGAGAAGATGAAACGGACGCAGAGCGAGGCGGACGCGCTCAAGCCTGTTGAGGATGTTCATGTGCCGCCCCCCCATCCCTAGAGGAGGGAGGGTGGGCCCCAGTCTCATCTCCTTCATCTCATCTTCCTTTCTCGGTTCCTCGACGGGAATCTGGCGGCGGTAGCCTTTTGCTTTGTAGCAAGTGGTATGTTTCTTTGCACATATGTACCTCATACCAGTCTCTATCCCAATGTTTCCCTATCCCTTTTCTAGAGGCCTGGCGTGTACGTAGTGTCGAATCATTAAGTGTAATGTATTGATTGTTGGATTCATAGCCCAATTAACCCCTTGCCATCAAACACGTGCATGCAAAACGTCGCTTGGACCAGCCGACGCCTTGCGTCTGTCGTATTTTTCCCTCTTACGTATTTATTTCTTATCGTTTCGTAGGTGTTTACCTCGTGTTATTGACTTGAGCGTTTAGGACTCGACCATATTTCGTCTGTCTGCGGTTCAGTCCAGGAAGATTCGAGCCCAAATTGATAAAGGACACAAGGATTTGTTAGCGACTATCAACAAAAACTGTGAGTATTACCTCCCCTCTCACGTTGTTCGGCGAGATTAAGCAACGTCTGTACTAGTTTCGGGGCTCCGGAAATGGACAAGCACTGACTAAGATTTCAAGCCATATACACATAAAAGGGCCAGGATGTCACCCCACGGAACTCAACAAGCTCTTCTCCATAATGGGTCTAAATTCCACATTTCTGGGCCTTTTTTGGCACTTTTTTGGCAACTCTTGGAGGCGCTGTTTCCACTTCAAGATTAACCTCGACCGCGAACTTCCAGTCGCCCCATTGCTTCCAAGGCCAGTCCCGTACGAAGACGGATCGATCACTGACTACACGGGTGTGGCGGATCGTGATCCGTCTGGGCAAGTAGATTCAAGCGCGAGAATTCGCGACTGCGGCGCTGCGCTCAGGCTGTGAGCAAGCTGTGAGTCCGTTTGAACTTGCGGGTTCTTACGGACTTGGAAGGCTTTAAAAGGAAGGCTCAAAATGTTCACCCACCATAATGAATCTCCTTCAAGCTGTCGCTCTTTCGGTGCTCTTAGCCTCAGCGGCTGGAGCCCAAGTTCCCCACCCTGTCATCACAGATGAATTCTCCAAATTTGTTCAGGACACCATGAAAGCGAATAACGTCTCTGGACTATCTCTGGGAGTCCTTCGCCCTGACGGCCAGGTTGAATATGGATCGTGGGGTTAAAGAACTGAGGAAGGAGCTCCTGTAACGCCTGGAGTACGGATCCTACACTACCGTCTCTCCACCTTCTCATGCCTCATCATTAGACGCTTTTCAACATTGGTTCCTGTTCCAAAGCATTTCTCCCGGCGGCTCTTGGCATCCTGATGCAGGATTTCGAACGTGGAGAGAACAAAACAGCGCTTCCCCAAACGGTATCGACATTTAACTGGGACACGAAGATGCAGGACCTTCTTCCCGGAGAGTGGCTGCTTGAAGACCCGGTCACAACCAAGGAAGCAACCCTTAAAGATCTTTTATCCCATCAAACTGGTCTTCCCGAGTATGAAGTCTACTTCCCCAGTTGCGCCGTCCCACTGATCGCAGAGAACAACAGAACCGATCTGCAGTACGGGCCGACGGAGACGACACGGGACGTCGTTTGGGAATGCGGCACCTCCGTGCAGCATATGAATTACGGGAGCGGTTCGAATACATCAACATTGTATGCAAGTTTCTGCCCAGCTTGCTGTTTTCTCATCAAATTCAGATGTATTTAACCGGCGCGCATCTGATAGAAAAATATTCTGGAGTATCCTATCGGGATTTCGTGGAAAACCGGATCTTGAAGCCTGTCGGGATGACTGCATCGACATTGTCTCCAGACAGGGCATTCAAAAGTGGGAATATGACACAGTCTTGGACACCCAACGGAAGAAGAACAGAATTTTTCTACTCGGAACGTTCTGCAGATTTAATAGCCGGCGGCGGAGGTGTCATTTCGTCTACAGAAGACATGGTACTTATCCATCTTCGCGCTAGGGCATCTTTCACTCATTCGATTTTTTTGGTTCAGCTCAAGTGGGTGAAATTGCAATTAAATGGAGGCGTCGATATTGCAAGCAATACCACGGTCATTCCATCGGCAACGTTTGATCTCCAGACCTCTGCATTGGCAATCGCAAAACCCAAGGGCACTGAAACAGATTCAATTTGGACGTATGGCTTAGGATGGTTGCGTCTATCGTATCGAGGACACGAGGTACAGGCTATACCTATTTTATATTCCTTTAGCTCACACCAATCGACGTCCAGGTGGTTAAACACAACGGCGGAGCCCCCGGTGTATCGACATGGACGGCGTTTTATCCTCACGATAACTTCGGTCTTGTCGTTCTCGAAAACACTGGAACCGCCGTCCCGAACATCATCGAGTTGGCAGTCGCTGACCGTGTCCTCAACCTCTCCACTGAAACGGTCACAGCACAGTCTGCTTCCGACCAGCCCCCTCCTGGTCCTACCAGCAGCCCATCCCTTGCTATCTCTAAATACGCCGGCACGTACAGGAATCTCGTGCACGGCAATTTCACTATATGTGCTCCGGATTCGACCTCCTCGGCGTGCAAGACTGTCCTCGGCGAATTCAAAACGGCCGACTGGCATTCTTCTGGGTCGGGGACGCCAGAATTATACTCTGCCTGGCCACGGTTCTGGTGCACCCACCTCCGTATCGTCCATATTTCTGGAGACTCGTTTGGTCTCATTCCTACCGTCCTCTACCCCCAAGGTTACGGTGCCGATAAAACACCATTTGCCAATTCCGTGTCGGAAGGATACCTCAGCACATTCTTGGTGGAACAGGGGAAGGTCGCGGGATTAGGACTCTTCACTGCTGTCCATGAGTCTAAGAGATCGAGGAAAGGTGGCAATGTGCGGGACACGGCGGATGCGTGGTTTGACAAGGTGGCGTAGGACCAGGACTTGACCAGAATCGTGGGCAAGTTGTGCAAACATATTTCTTTCTCCTAAATTAGAGCGCCGTCGCAATAATGTTTCCGATCTCTACCTAGGCACAAATAATATATTAGTGTTCGAACTTGGATGTGCCCCTGACCCCAAAATGATTACTCAGGACTTTCCGTCTCAAATCACAATCCAAATCGAGCAATTCGATGGCGGCGCTCACGGCAGATTTTCAAACTCCGCGAGCCAGAATCGGACGCTCCGAGGCTAGCGAGTTCGGAGCAAGGGCAAGAAATCGCCATACGCGAACCGCGCGAACTGGCAGGTCCCGTCGTCGGTGAAACTTTTGCACCAATGGTCCGCTGAATTGATAATGTCCAGTACTCTGTGTGCACTATCGCATATTGGCCGCTCTTTGCTTCAAACATGTCGAGCAATGGCCGCAAAGTAGGTACTCCTGAATCCATCTACTACAACCCATTCGCCCAAGAGACTCTGGAGGCGGAGGACTACGGCTGTAGATGTACACTACTTTGCTGAGAGCAATCAACGTCCACTGGTAAGGCGGAGAGGCTTGGGCTCGGTTGAGCAGCGATGTCAGTATCGACGGCTGGTGCATGATCGACTTGAATGGATTGTGGACAACAGATATAATGACGACTTGCCGAGGGAATAACGAAGGAGATTGTGGCTACAGCACACGCGCTGTCGCTTTACAAACGATATACTGGGCCTCACGACAATACCGAGGGCTAATCCAGAGTGCAGCCTGTCCCTTTTACACAGCCCTGCGACATTATCTTCTTCGACCCTGCAAAGGCTGGTGATACACGAAGGGATGACGGCCACATGCAAGGGGTGACTGATCTCTGGATCGGGCACACTCATCAGCTCGCGTGGCAAATCACGTGAAATGACGTTGCTGGTTCAAAACATTGCTTGACGGCGACAGAATGAACAATATATAATTGCGACATGGTTTAGAGAGTGATACAGAGTGCATTTCAGCTTTTTTTGCGGTGAGGGGGAGCAAGAGTTCGTGCAAGGTAGACAAGCCAGATCACGTTTTCTTTCCCGATTTGGGGGGAGGGAGGTGTCGGATCAGTGTACCCGATCCAGAGATCTGTCGCCCCTTGGCCACATGGGCCAAAGTCTTTGGGCGGTGTATACAGCTCCGAGTTCGTTAACCGGCGTATTGTCTTCTCATCGAAAAAGAAGGAGAGTCTGGTTAACGAGACTAAACCGGCGCAGTTAGTCAACTCCCACCTACATATTGATTTTTTCCAGTCATCTCACTAGCCTACTAGTAGCTCAAATGTCGGTTCCCCAAGCCGGGTGTGGAGGACGCGCTCAAGCTCGTCGAGGACGTCCATAGCCCCTCATCTCTAGAGATGGGAGTGCCGGTGTTTCTGAGTCCGGTTTTCCCTGGTCCAGTCCGACTCGGAAGATCTCAGCTAAATGTTAGCCAAATGTTACTGGTTTATAAATTCTCGGCGTTCAGATTGTAGAGCCAAGCGTTTTGTTACGAAGATTTGTGAGTACTCAGTCAGCATCGCTAAGTTGATGATGATAACTGTTGTACTTAGTCAGTCTGCCAAGGTGTCGCGATCCGCAAATGTATTAAGCGCTAAGATTTCAAGCCGTCTACTTACTCATAAAAAGGCCGAGATGTCCAAAGGAACCTAGCAACTCATAATGGGTCAGAAGTCTCTCAACTTTAAATTTCTTGGTCTTTTCTTTGGGGCTTTTTTCGCAACTCTTGGGGGAGCTGCGTCGACCCAATTCCACCTGAAGCCTTTCAAGATTGACCTTAATCACGAAATTCCCCGTCTCCGCACTCTCGTGGGGAACACACGCCTGCCTGAGAAGGCGTTGCACCCAGATGCCGGACCTGACTTTGGCATCGAGCTCGACACTCTCCGGGAGCTGCAGAATGAGTGGCTGCACAGCTACGACTGGGCTTCCGAGCAAGATAAATTAAACGAGTGAGCAGAGTGCATTTATTTCGCGCATTTTGTTATTCACACTGCCCCCGCACAGGTACAAGCACTATACCGCCGTTGTCGAGGGCCAAACCGTCCACTTTGTGCACGAGAAATCCAAGGACCCTGATGCGATCCCTGTGATATTGCTCCATGGATGGCCAGGTGGGCTGATACTTTTGAAACATGGTTTTTTTTTTTTCATACGAAGAACCAAGGCTCGTTCCACGAATTTTTGCCCGTGATCAAGCCATTGACCCAGGTTTTGACAACGTCTACGGGCAAAAAAGTGTCGTATCATGTTGTCGTTCCCTCCCTGCCAGGCTTTGTATTTTCTTCTGCGCCGCCCACCAACTGGACCGTGGATGATACAGCCAGGATATACAAAACCCTCATGACCGAGGTGCTTGGTTACTCTACGTTTGCAGTGCATGGCACCGACTGGGTATATAAGCGGATTGATATCTCTTCCACCCAAGAGCTCACGATTCACCGCTAGGGATGTGGGATTGGGTATTCGCTCTACGGTTCATACAACACAACCGTCCGCGCTGCACAATTCGTGTTCCTCCCGTTTTTCTCGCCATTGGCACCGGAGCTTGCCGCAAACAATATCACCCTCTCTCCCCTCGCGCAGGTCACTCTGCAGCGCGCCACGGAGTGGAGGTCCACAGGTAACTCGTATCTCATGGAAATGACTTTCAAGGAATGTTGGTTTCGTTCTCTTCCGACTTCCTGTTAATCACGTTCATTGTAGCCAAACGACATCGGTCTTGCGCTCTACGATAACCCAGTCGGGCAGCTAGCATGGATTGGCGCGAAAATTAAGCGATGTGGGTAGTTTGCTTCCCTGACTGTCCACTGATAGATGCTGATGCTCTTCTCAGGGTCTGACCCGCGCGCAGGCACCCCGCCGTCCGTGCTAGACAACACGGCTATTCTCACGTCGGTATCGCTCTACGTCCTCACCCACTCTTTCCTCTCTTCTGCCTGGATATACGCACAGAACCCCCATGGGCTCCGCACAGAGTACACGAAAGCCGCCACCGACGCCCCGTTGCTCTTTAGCCTGTACGAGTACAACGTTGGCGTCTGGCCGAAGGAGTACGTTGAAAAAGTGGGGAACCTGGTATTATATACCGGTACGTCCAGATATTTCTGCTCCATCCAGCCTTCAAGTGAACGAATAAATGTTAGAACATGATTTCGGAGGTCACTTCCCTGGGCTTGACAATCCTCCAGCACTCATCGCGGACATACGAGAAATGGGTCTCTATTTCAAGGCCTGAACTGAACGTGCGGGTCATGCCAGGTCGATTTATTGAATATATTGAAAAACCTTCCTTTGAGTACAGTACAAGTGCCCCCGTATTTTAAATAGAGAATTCATTGTTGCCTTCATGTCGAGTCCTTGATAATCAAGCCAACCATTATAATACTTAGCCGGCGATTTACGTTTAGTTAATAGGGGCAGTCAGAGTAGAAGATTATGGGCCGATTATGGGAAAGATTATGGGATCGATTATGCTTCGATTATCGTCGTTTTTCGACGATAATCGACGGGAAAAATCGGTGAATCGAAGCATAAACGCCTCCAGAGCCGTTTATGCATTTAAGCTCGATTATGGATTTTTTTCGATTATCCCACGATCTAATTCAGCAATAATCGTGTCCATAATCATGCACCATAATCGGCCTATAATCTTCTACTCTGACTGCCCCTAATATGTTGAAGAGACGTGATCGGATATTGGCTGCTCTCTGCTTCGAACATGTCGAGCAATGGCCGCAAAGCGGGTACTCCTGAATCCATCTACTACAGCCTATTCGCCCAAGAGACTCTAGAGCCGGCAGAGTACGGCTGTAGATGTACACTACTTTGCTGAGAGCAATCAACGTCCACTGCTAAAGCAGAAAGGTTCGGGCTCGGTTGAGCAACGATGTCAGTATCGACGGCTGGTGCATGACTGACTTGAATGGATTGTGGACAACAGATATAATGACGACTCGCCGACGGAATAACGATGGAGAATGTGGCTACAGCAGACGCGCTGTCGCTTTACAAACGATATACAGCGCTAGGCTCGATCCAGCCTCTCTAGCGGACCACGCACTTGGAAGATAGTCGTTCACAAGTGCTATAATACAGCGCCTCACGACAATACTGAGTTAATCCAGAGTGCAGCTTGTCCCTTTTACACAGACCGGCGACACTACCTCTTCGACCCTGCCAAAGGCTGGTGATACACGAAGGGATGACGGCCACATGGGCCAAAGTCTTTTGGCGGTATATACAGCTCCGAGTTCGTTAATCGGCGCCGTGAGTCAACTCCCACCTACATATTGATTTTTTCCAGTCATCTCACTAACCTACTAATAGCTCAAATACCGGTTCCCCAAGCCGGATGCCGCGCGAGGCGGACGCGCTCAAGCTCGTCGAGGACGTCCATATCCCCTCATCCCTAGAGATGGGAGCGCCGGTTTTCCCCGGTCCAGTCCGAGAAGATCTCAGCCAAATGTTGGCCAAATGTCACTGGTTTATATATTCTCGGCGCTCAGATCGTAGAGCTAAGGGTTTTGTTACCAAGATTTGTGAGTACTTTCGGCCCCTCGGTCAGCATCGTTAAGTTGATGACAAAAACTTTTGTACTTAGTTAGTCAGCCGAGGTCGCAAATGTACTAAGCACTGCTAAGATTTCAAGCCGTCTACTTATAAAAAGGCCGAGATGTCCAAAGGAACCTAGCAACTCATAATGGGTCAGAAGTCTCTCAACTCTAAATTTCTTGGTCTTTTCTTTGGGGCTTTTTTCGCAACTCTTGGGGGAGCTGCGTCGACCCAATTCCACCTGAAGCCTTTCAAGATTGACCTCAATCACGAAATTCCCCGACTCCGCACTCTCGTGGGGAACACACGCCTGCCTGAGAAGGCGTTGCACCCAGATGCCGGACCTGACTTTGGCATCGAGCTCGACACTCTCCGGGAGCTGCAGAATGAGTGGCTGCACAGCTACGACTGGGCTTCTGAGCAAGATAAATTAAATGAGTGAGCAGAGTGCATTTATCTCGCGCATTTTGTTATTCACACTGCCCCCGCACAGGTACAAGCACTATACCGCCGTTGTCGAGGGCCAAACCGTCCACTTTGTGCACGAGAAATCCAAGGACCCTGATGCGATCCCTGTGATATTGCTCCATGGATGGCCAGGTGGGCCGATACTTTTGAAACGTAGTTTTTTTTTTTTTCATACGAAGAACCAAGGCTCGTTCCATGAATTTTTGCCCGTGATCAAGCCATTGGCCCAGGTTTCGACAACGTCTACGGGCAAAAAAGTGTCGTATCATGTTGTCGTTCCCTCCCTGCCAGGCTTTGTATTTTCTTCTGCGCCGCCCACCAACTGGACCGTGGATGATACAGCCAGGATATACAAAACCCTCATGACCGAGGTGCTTGGTTACTCTACGTTTGCAGTGCATGGCACCGACTGGGTATATAAGCGGATTGATATCTCTTCCACCCAAGAGCTCACGATTCACCGCTAGGGATGTGGGGTTGGGTATTCGCTCTACGGCTCATACAACACAAGCGTCCGCGCTGCACAATTCGTGTTCCTCCCGTTTTTCCCGCCATTGGCACCGGAGCTTGCCGCAAACAATATCACCCTCTCTCCCATTGCGCAGGTCACTCTGCAGCGTGCCACGGAGTGGAGCTCCACAGGTAATTCGTATTTCATGGAAATGACTTTCAAGGTATGTTGGTTTCATTCTCTTCCGACTTCCTGTTAATCGCGTTCATTGTAGCCAAACGACATCGGTCTTGCGCTCTACGATAACCCAGTCGGGCAGTTAGCATGGATTGGCGCAAAAATTAAGCGATGTGGGTAGTTTACTTACCTGACCGTCCACTGATAAATACTGACACTCTTCGCAGGGTCGGACCCGCGCGCAGGGACCCTGCCGTCCGTGCTAGACAACAAGGCGCTCCTCACGTCGGTATCGCTCTACGCCCTAACCCACACCGTCCTTTCTTCCGGCTGGATATACGCGCAAAATCCCAATGGGTTCCGCACAGAATACACGAAAGCCGCCACCGACGCCCCGTTGCTCTATAGCCTGTACGAGTATAACGTCGCCGTCTGGCCGAAGGAGTACGTTGAAAAAGTGGGGAACCTGGTATTATATACCGGTACGTCCAGATATTTCTGCTCCATCCAGCCTTCAAGTGAACGAATAAATGTTAGAACATGATTTCGGAGGTCACTTCGCTGGACTTGACAATCCTCCAGCACTCATCGCGGACATACGAGAAATGGGTCTCTATTTCAAGGCCTGAGCTGAACGTGCAACTGAGTGCGGGTCATGTCAGGTCGATTTATTGAATATATTGAAAAAACCTTCCTTTGAATACAAGTGCCCCCGTATTTTAAATAGAGAATTTATTGTTGCTCTCATGTCGAGTCCTTGATAACCAAACCAACCATTAATTAGCCAGCAAGGCCTCGCCATTTTGGTACAGAAGGAGTTAACGTTGAAGAGACGTGATCGGATATTGGCTCAGGCTTTCATTGCTCTGCTCTGACATGTCGAGCAATGGCCGCAAAGCGAGCACTCCTGAATCCATCTACTACAACCCATTCGCCCAAGAGAGCCAGCGGACCACGGCTGTGGATGTATCCTACCTTGCTCAGAGTAATCACCGTCCACTGGCAAGGCGGAGAGGGTCGGGCTCGGATAGCACCACCACCAGCACAGCCAGTTCGAGCAGCGGTCTCAGTATATTCACAAACACCCCACGGCACACGCGGTGGATGACCGACGGATCTACTGGGGCTGTGGCAAGTGGCGGCCACCACCCTCTGCGCAGCGCCGACTTATCTTCTTCTGGGTTCCGCAATGGCGCAGGTGTTACTCGGCCGCAGTTGACGCGGGTCCTCAATATCCCCCCCTTGGTCGATGCTCCTCCTGTGCCAGGCGAGGAAATGACAGTAGAGCCTGAGACCGCTGGAGGAGAGAAGGTCGTTTTAGTTCACGAGGTTGGCTTTGAAACTGCAATTTCCATTGACAAAAGTTAACCATGACTCAGATAACCCCCAAAGACTCCTTAGCTGGTGTCTCAGTCAAGTATGGAATCACTATGGCAGATCTGCGGCGGGCAAATCACCTTTGGCCATCGGATCCCATACATTTGCGGCAAGTGCTATACATACCTCTTGAAAACACCTCTCGCGCCCGTGCGCCCGCGCCACTCCTCATTTCTACTGAGGATACGGGCAGTCCGGATCCCGGAAACACCAATTCCCCCCGCTCTGATAAGCAGCCAACGTCCACCATCCTGCGCATCCCCGCATCGCAGATGTCCTTCTTCCCTCCGCCCTCTAAGCCGCAACAGCCACCCGCCGTCGAACCGCGCAATCATATCCCTGTTCATTCCAAACGCCCACATTCACGACATGTTCGTCACGCGTCCTCTAACTCCCCACCTCCCGACACGTCGCCCTCGCTCGCCTCCATCCTCACCGCCCTCCCCATCCAGCCCTCAACGCGCGACACCATAATCGCACGCCTCTCTTTCGATAGCGCCGGTACCAGCTCCAGCTACTCGGACCCCGAAGGCCACGAGCTCGACGACGTGCGGCGCGGCTCGTCGCTAGACTCCGTGTTCCAGCCCGGCGAGCTAGGCATCGCGTTCGCTACCCCCAAAGCACGATCCAAAGACGTTGCACTGGCTCCACCAGTGTCGCCCACACGCACCCATGGCCGCACCACGTCCGCCTCGTCCGCCTATGTCGGGGGCAGCGCGCAGTACCGCCGTGTGGGCCCGATGCGCACGGTGCAGCTCGAGCCGTCGCCAGTTATGCAATTGCCCTTTGCGACGCTGAGTCGTAGGCCGCAGAACGGGGACGTCGACCTGCTAGGGTTAGGTGACGGGCAGGGCGAGGGTGAGACAGTGGACCTGGATCTGTGATTGGTGTTGTGGGTCGACCGCTTCGGTCTTCTCGTCGTCACGGGCAGGGTATACTTTCAACCGTGCTTCCGAAGCGTTACATCCATCCACGTCTATCTCGTACATTTTGCCGTTCCTCTATTATGACGGGTATCGAGACATCGTAAAATCACTACGTACGTCTCAAATACCTGTGTGTTCTGTCATTGACGATTCCTCATATTGCAGGATCCTCCTTAACTTGAGGTAGTAGGCTCGCCCTCATAGAACAGCAGATGCCACGAATGCCACTAGATTCCTAGGCGGCAGAGCAAGGGCCGAAAGGAGCATGGCCAATGGACTGTATTTCCTGCTTGGTGATCCTCAACATTGCTGTGGTCCTGGCCACTTTCCTCCCCTTACTGTACGGCCCATCTGTACCAGCCTGTAGCCGCCCCTACTTCTCTGCCCGGATCGAATTTCAAGGGATTCGTATAGTTGTCGGAGTAGACGAGGAAGTCACCCCGAGTGGCCATGTTATCGCCGACGCCCCTAGATGGCGGTGGTTCACCGCGTTTTCCGCCTGATGCCGGCTTTGGTTCCTCATATATGCAGCGGAATGCTCGCTAGCGGCTCGTGGACGGGTACGGGGGATGGCCTCTGAATTTCAACGACGACTTCATCCTTTCGCATTCAGAGGACCCAATAATTCGGCAGTAATATCAGATCTGCAGATAGCCTGCTGCGATCTCCTCTTGCCACCATTCGACCTTACCCTGATAATCTATTCGCGTGCATACCTCGCGTCTATGGCGAAATTCGCGGGGCCTCTTTCCCAGGACACGACTACGCTACTAAGATCCGTCCGTGAAAGTGGAGGTCGCCACTGGAGAGAACAGAAACTCATGTCGTACTCTATGACTTCCTGAAACTCGTTTACTAGCAGGTCGCGCCCAATAATTTGGCAGTGACATCAGATCTGCGGATAGCCTGCTGCGATCCCCTCTTGCCACCATTCAACCTTACCCTGATAATCTATTCGCGTGCATACCATGTCTATGGCGAAATCCGCAGGGCCTCTTACCCAGGACACGACTACGCTACCAAGATCCATCCGTGAACGCCACTAAAGATAACAGAAACTCATGTCGTACTCTATGACTTCCTGAAACTTGTAGCCAGTGACAAGTCGACGACTATTACCAAATTGCTATGCATTAGTAGCCAGCTTTTCACGGTTTGGAGGCTCCCTGAACTTAAAAGTCGATCGTGGGAATCATGCCAGGACGGCCCAAAATTAACCGAACAGCTCTTGACCCAACTGAGCCCCTTCGCTCCAGCTGCTGTTCGGACTACCTCTGTCGAAGAGGCATGGGCTAAGCTTGTCATGCCTCTAGCTCTAATCTCCACTCAAAATGCCTAACTGCTGTGTATCGGACGAGTGCTTTCGCTTCCCTTATCTTCTCTCCCTTGGTTAAGCGAAAGTCCGGTGGATGCACACCCCCGTTAACCAGCTTGACATGTCTTTATACCCTATCCCCCTAGGTTTGTAACAGCCTTTTTTCCAGACTGGGCTCTCAATTGACTGATTCCACAAGGCGAAGCTACCATTCTGAGCGAAATGCATCCACTAGAAATCGAAGACATCCTCGGTCTATCTGTAGCTGTGGTGGTTCCCTGCGCTGCCTTATCGTTCCTTAGTCTATCTGGCTGCCTCCCAGGTAAAAACATCCCAACCCATGACCAGGAGGAACGTTCAATTGTCGGGTTTACTAGCAGGACCCGTGCTAGTCGCGAAAACGATAGTCCCCGCCGCCGCATTTACTTTCGCGCCTACTCTTGGTATATGTGTGGCCGTTTGGGCTATTGTGACGTGCTGCTTCGTCTTCATAAGGAATCGGCGCACAGGATAAAGAAGCTTATGGTATTATCACGGACCCTGTTGTGTCGTAGAAGATTCTGGACTCAGATTGCGGTGGGGTGTGTCGGATCTGAAACGCCATCTTTGAAATTGTCCAAGCCACATACATCCTTTAGACAGCTGTCCTTATCCATGCCGTGGGTTCTCTACGGAGCGCCTGATATTCTAATTCTCACCACCCGGCAGCGGTAGACGTAAAATCAACATTGCCATGCCTGACAGTCGCGGAGGATAGAAAGTTGCCAGTAAATAATGAAGCGGGTGGAAAAGGAACACATACCTATTCTAACTTGACCAGAGCTTCGACATTGTTATTCTGGATATATTTGGGCGCTTAATAGGCTTTTGGGGGGCCACCAAGGTCCTTGTTATCCTTAGGTAAGTCGACTGCCTCGCGGCTGGGATACATCTCGCGCCTTTACTTCTCCCATCGCCTCAGCTCAAGCTCACTAGCCGCTCTCCCTTTCCCACATTTTGACGATGAGTGATACCTGCCCATTTTCTGGATTTAGCCTCCCTAAAGTGACAACCATTACCGTAGTAATCAACGTGATTCCAGTCGCAGTGGGCCTCACTGGCGCTGTCGTTGGGGCGGCCATGGTTCCTGTACTAGCTCCACCAGTTCTAGGGCTAGTTGGGTTGAGCCTGTTGCCGGTATGTAATCGTCCAATATTTAAAATGCCCTTATCCAAGTAAAAAATGCTGCATACAGGAACTCTCGCGGCTAGCTTACAAGCTGGCATAGGAAATGTGGCCGCCGGATCTTTGTTCGCTACGGCCCAGAGCGTCGCCATGGGTGGGGCGGTGCCAACGATTGCGAATGCTGTGGTCGGCATTGGTCTCGGAATAGGCGTCCGTGCTTTAACCAAGAGCCTGAAGAGGGTTAGAAACGAAAGGTGGGTGTGAAACATAGTTTCTGGTTGGATTGCAAGAACTTATGTACAATGCTTAGGGAGGCGCAAGAGAAGGCAAAGGTCGACAAATTCGAGGGCTGATACATGAAGGAATATGAAGAACAGTGAAGGACGAACTGCCTCTTTTGTATTCGAAGAATTGAAATTGCTGTGGGGTTTTTAGGATTTTGGCCGGCCGGAATGTTGCGTTGTCTCTAAATAACATTCAGGCGGCGTTTGAAAATATACTCCGCGGCATTGCCGCACGAGAAAGGCTTTCCGGTTCCCAAAACCAGGTGTCGAATGTTGGAGCAAAGTCACCAATTCGCGCGCGCCGCGGTGTTGGATGAAACGCAGGAGATATCCTCCAAGTGAGTAGCACATAACCGAAACGTCTGAGACACCGTACTGTGCTGTATCTTCTGGAAAAATAAATTTCACACCGGTGCATTAGAATCGGTGAATTTTAGGGCGAAATCGGGGACCGCAAAGCGGCATAATCCAATCCCTTGGCTTCTTTCTCCCATAGGTGCGGAGCCGTCGTCTGAAGCCCGTCGCCATGCTATTTTACTGAAGAGCAATTCGAAAGTGCCGGCGGCGCCGGAGGTCCGTGGCTCCAATAGGCAAAGTTCATGTCTCCAGCGTCGTGTCCTTTAGGGGCATTCTCGTAACACCTTCCCGGATATAAATATGAGGGTTTCTGGCCGTCCAATACCTCCTCCTTCACCTGCACTACACAATGCCGTATTTTTTCAACAACAGCGCAAATGCCTCACCAGGGCCACCTTCATATTCACAACAAGTCCCCGAAGACCAGAAACCTGCGTCGAATACCATGCAGGTCGTGGTAAGCTCAGCACTGCGTTCTTCAGAATACGAAACTCAATCACTACCAGGTGAATTTTGCACTGGTGCGTATCCTCACACGCAAAATGACTTCATCCATTCCAACATCGACCTACAGAACCAACGCGTGGAGGTGCGCCTCAACGTCGATTCCCCATGGACTGTGGGTGTGATATTGGCCGTCCTGAATGCGGCTCAAAATGTATTCCAGTTGGTTTAGCGGGACGAGTTGTTTTTGCTCACTGTTATTCCCCAGAAATTTGGGATTGAGTACGAGATCCAATACCAAGCCGGCGACCGCTCATTCACAGGGAGATTCGGGGCCGGATCCGGCAATATTCGCCCTCGTCGCCAGTGAGCATCCTGTATATTACCGCATGACACTGTACAGCATAATGAGAGAAGTTGGCGACGTGTGTGTATATTCCTAAAAATGTAGCAATTGATATTGCTGTGAAATTTTGAAAAAGCAAATTCAAGACAGCATCTCACTCACAAAAGCGGACGTTCCCGAAAACTTCGCCGTCGGAAATCTAATCAGTAAACAAACCATATAACCCCAGCAATCAGGCCAAAGTCCAAGTTCCCCGCACGCATCAGGATGCGGTGGGCGCAGGGGCATGCCATGGCCAGATACCCATTTTAGCAGCAATTCAGTCAGCGTTAACATGCGTGATGCACGCTTTGTTCGTCGGTTTGTCCGAGATCCTTCCCGCCGCATGTTGTGGACCACAAGACTGAATTTACGCGCTCACCAGGCGCCATTGAGACGAATACGCTTTTAACGCTGAGACACGTCGAATAAGATTAAGTGGTCCCGGGGATAATCAAGCAACGCGAGGCAACAACGGGCGGGGCAGCTTCGTGTATCCCGTGTACAACGGACGCAAAGTCTACAGTGTTCGGCGATCTTGAAGCGAATTTTCCGATAATACCCCCAGATCCAAGTGGAGTCCGGAAATGAAATGAGTGCGAGGGGATTGAGCAATAGAAGAAGTAAGACGGTAAGCCCAGGAGTAGTACAATTGAGAACGAAGGAAGCCAGTTATTGGTCAGCAATGAACCATACTGTCCGCCTCGGACGTCCGGTCACTAGGGAACTGCGCAATAATTGATGAACTTCCTGTATGGAAGACGCAGCAAACAGGTCTGTCGGGTAACTGGAAAGTGGCTACAGCACCAACTGCCAGTAAGAGGTGCAAAAATGTGATATTGAGACGCACCACGACCGATCACTGCTTATGGTTTCGCTCGTCCGATGGCTACAATGCTATGCTATATCTGTTACAAAGTACAGGAGGAGGAGAACGTTACAAAGTCATAATCAACAGACCGCTAATGTCACTTCGATATAACAAAGCGCTCACATACCAGCGCCGTGTCAGCTACTTTACCCCGCCGCCATGCCCCGGTCGTGCCCGGTTCGAACAATTCGAACGCCTCCACCTCCGTCATGTCAACATCCGCCATTGCCACGTCCCCGTCTTGATCCAAGTTCTGTCTACTGTCATTGTCAATGCATTGCTGAATGGCGCCGACATCGATTGCGACAATCTGCCATGGTTTCCAGACGTACACCTCCCTACCCTGGACAAAGTCCTCAGGGTTGCGGATGTGCAGCTGCATGGGAGCGTTGACAGCGGGAGGCGAAATGGCGGAAAACGAGAATAGCACGGCACAGAGGCCATCCTTGGTTTGTGGGAGTAGCGACAATCCCGAGGGATGGGGATTCGCACTAGAGAGTAAGTGGCAGAGGGCCACGCCGGGGATGGATGACTTAGACGATGGGTGGGGTACAGGGCTCGGGATGTGTAGGACGTGAACAATGCGTAGGCGCATGTCGGGGTTGAGACTGCGCTTAGAGGATGATGCTGCGGAGGAAAGAAAATGGGTCATTTCTGCTTCCCAAAGGGAAAGCGAGGCATTAGAACGGTCAAACAAAGCTGCTGCGCGGGATGCTAGGCCGTTCCTGTCAATGATGTCAAATCTGCTCGAAATGTTGCAGTGCCAGACGGACATACCGAACATATTTCTCTTTTCCTTTACCACCTTTCTCGGGACTCATCATGACCCCTCTTTGCTCTTCGATGTTCTCCGGCGGACTGAGAAATTGGCTACTAGAATACTGATCTTGCAAAAATATGGAAGCCAGCTCAGAGGGTCCATTGTCCGTAAACAAATCGGTGGCACGAGCGATCAGTGTTGTGGAGATGGTGCGGGCCACATCAGAAGATAAAGCAGTAGCAGAGACAGGAAGGGGAGGTGCCGTCAAAGGTTTCAAGGGGGTAGTGGATTTGGAAAATGAAGCAATTGGTGCTGAGGGTGGCGGTGGTGGAACCAGATGACGAAGAGCAGAATTCTTGGAGGTAGGAGGGTGTAATATCTGGAGAGGGTGGAGATTGGCAGCAGCCACAGGCTCTGTCGTAGACTTGGATCCTGAATCGAACAACGGTTTTGGGGGTTTAAGTGCTCGCATGGTATGCTTCGGGTTTGCCGTATTTCGGGCGTCAGGAGTAATAGGTCGAGACGTCCGAGCCTCGACTTTAGCAACCCTACCCTCCTGTTTGCTTGATGAAGAAGCGCCATCGAAACCAGAAGAAAATTTTGGAACAGATGGTTTGGAAATGGGCTTTGTCTTGGGTTTCTGGAAACCGTCTGGCGCCACCATGAGACGAGTTCGCTTGCGGGGTGTCTCTGCATCTGACTCCTGCCATGGAGGAGCTTAGAATGGTCCAGTTATTCTCAACAGACGTGCACACACAGATCCAGCATTACGTCTGGGCATTCAGACTACAAAGGAGGTCAATGAAGGACAATGACGATACGTCGGAAAGCAAACTTGAATTCGGAAATGATGGGATCCTCGTTGTTATAACGAAGGTGGATTCGGCAGAAAATCTGAAGCATTCACAGCTGCAGACTCGAGGAATTGAGACGAGGAAGCGGTGCCACGCAGTTTGTCCTTGCTAATGCTACACACTGCAGGTAAGCCAACACAAACAATGATAACATTCTTGTTCAACTGCGACATTGACCGCGTGAAAGACCTCATCTCAACAAGAATAACATACATTCAGCAAGAATCTGCTGCAACGCATTGCCACTGGTGTCCGGATTTGAAGGGCCAACGACCTTAAACCACCGCAACCAGTGCCAGTCTGCCAGAGCCCGGTCCCGTTGGAGTCATAGGCCATCTCATCCAAGTGTACAAGAATCTTATCCTTAGAGACAACTTCCCTGCTTGTTTTTCACTGGAGAAAAATGCCGTATGTTGGTCAATATGCCCAACTTCACAAACTGCCGGGTGCCCTGCCATTGGCGCCAGTGCCAGTATGCATCCTCTTGAACATTTTAAACTGATAATCATGATAATCTGTATCAGCCAGCTACAATGAAACCTTTTTCCAGGGACCCACACTTTTGGTACCTGAATGAAGACGTCTTTCTCCAGCTGCATGGAGTAAGATTTAAGCTGGAGAAGCGCCAGTTGGCCAGACAGAGCACTTTCTTTGCAGACCTCTTCTCCCAGCGCCTCAATTATATAAACCAGAAACTCGATGCCATCCAGATAGAAACAGGAGATTCCTCCAATGTCCGGGTTGATTTTGATGAGGTCAACGGCATAGACCTCTACCACATCGACGAGACAGGTGTTGCACTCACCGATTTCAGATGCTTCCTGCACCTGATGGAAGATCCTCAGTAAGGTTTTGTTCTAAGTTCCAAGACACTGACTCCATTAAAGTGTATCAGCCATGATAAATTCACTGTTGCAGAATTGGCTGCGCTTTCCCGCATCTGCAAGACACTGAAATGCGAGAAATTCTCTTCCTGGATCTGTCAACTCAGCTGCGAGGAGCAACTTTCCGCTTCCAGTAGTGCCTCTGATGAGACCAGAATAGGTCGCAATGCCGTCCGTGCTCGCGGTTGGTAACCTTACGCTCATTCATTGCCCCAAACTAATGTGTACATTTTGGAGGCCATTTGACTCAACACGTTATCCTCTCTCCGTCTCCAGAAGAATATATGAGCGAAGGTATGTATAGTATGACCTAGGTCATGACCGCCTCTGAAAATTCTCTTAGTAGATGCAGATGATCTCAACATTTAATAAGGTTCATGAGGTTGCATGCATTTGGAATCAGTTTTAATTTGCTTGTCAGGAATTAACTCGAAGGGCTCAGGGACTGAAGGGCAGTGCTGTAGTGTGATTGTCTGGATAATGAAGATGAGGAGGCAACGGCGTGGGGCGCCAGATGTAACGAGAATTTCTCACTTGCGTGATCATTGGCGAAGTTGCATGTTGAGACGTTCCGGACTGATCCGCTCCACAAGCAACGTCCACCAGCAAAGACTAAGTACTACCTATGTATATCACGCTTCCGGGAGTCTGAGCGTGCCTGCCAGTGTATTCGTATCTGCTGCGGTGGCAGCACTGGCAATATTCTGTGGCAGGGATATCTACACTGTACAGCGGCTACCAGAAGCTTGATTCCTCCTGCATATACATGCCCGACAAATTCATCTGGGCGCTCCCCTTCTGATGCAGACATCGTCGCGACAAAGGCGAACAGGACGTACACTGTGACAGGCTGCCTGGGGAAGATGTATATCCAAAGACAACTTCAGCAAGGACGTGTGTGGGGTTCAACTCGGGTGTGCGGAGCTGGGACTCGGATTCCGCGGCCGTTAGAGACTACGTATGTATACCGCCATACCTAGACCTTAATTGTGACCTGGTTTTCAGTCGATTCCAGTTGAGGAGGAGGAGGAGGATTGCCTGCGCGGTCCCAAATTGAAACAGCAGGTAGCCGCACTACATACATGAGACGACAATGTATGCTACGGATGTCCTACATCGCCATCGTTGTGAACAGCCCTACCTCAGAACCACCATACCCTTCGGCCCTTCTGACTGTTTCCAGTCACGGGCAGCACACCCGGCAGTAACCTGGTCGTAATCAACCTGAGGAGTAACAAGAGAGTCCTCCCTCTAGCTACATAACCCGCCGTCATGCAAGAGCAAATTGTTCAGTGCATTGCCGTCTCGCGACTTAAATGATTGGACACGGAGGAAACTATATTCATCCAATACGTCAACTAACCCAGCTCTTGCTAATGCAAGGAGGCATCCATGTTTCCATCTGCACAAAGTTACAATTCTTGAGCAAAGTCATCAAGATTTAACACGCAGACAGCCTTCCCGCATAGGTCTGCAGTCCAGCATGCACGGTGAATAAGTCGTGCAGGAAATGGGCCCGTACTTGGGTGCGCACAGAAGCTTTTCCAGACCACCGGTGAAGCCCTCACTTTGCGCTCTTCGTGACGCCACATGATTGCTGTCCTAAAGTTCCGTTAATGCCAAGTTGTCAACCACAGGAGGCAGACGGGCCAAATAGCAGCCGGTTCTGTCTTGCAGCTGGTGTTGAAAGCCAACCATCACCGTTTCACAGATCTAGCGGCAACGATACGACGGAGAGAATAAGCTGAGAGGCAAGAGCAATCGATGGCAGGATACCAGTTTCAATAAAATGAAAATGAAGCGTGCAGTGTTGTCGCAAGTCAGATCAGTACCTTTGTGGATTCTGAGGACTCGAAACCAGGGACAAGTAGAGGAAATCCATGTCCCAAACCCCCTCATATCATTTCGGGCCTTGCCTAGCAGTAGAGACGATTAGTCGTTCACCTGCGATGGTCACCAATTAATGGATAGTGAGGTGTAGGTAACACTGTAAGCTTTTGACGCCTTCAGGATAGAGAATAAGTCAAAGATGGGAAAAATAAGGAGAGGCGCATCTAGCAACTGGGCAGAGTTAGACCATACTGACATTTCAACACTCGGGAATGGGCTCAACTCAGCTGCGACCTTGAAGCATACATTTTGCAAGTGGTTCCCCATCAAAAATAGGTGTTGGTCAAATACGAGCCATCGTTTGGACGTCGTTTCCATCGTTGAACAGCTGTTCACGCGGGCTCGTGGTCAAGACAATGGCCATATTTGCAGGCCTACCCAGTGTATTGATGTCAAAAGGGTGTACTTCGAATGTGCAGTAACTTGAATGTAACACCATCCCGTTGAACGGGTAGAGAAAGCGATAGGTGGTGCGGACAACTGATGGGCGCAATTAAACCATGGCGACATTGAACACTCGCTGAACGGGTCTTAAATTCCCCAGCTGCAACCTTGCTTGGAAGTTGGAGCATATTGGATCCCGACACACGAAGATGCTGTTTCAGTCGTTGTACAAATTGGTCACGGCGCAAGTACAATACGTACAATACGCATTGGCCTGAGTGTCACACGGTTCAATTTAATTAACTTGTAAGTACAATTTTACATAAATTTGAACTTCTTCCCACGGCGGGCGCAGTCCATTTGTTTTTTGCCCTTTGCCTTTCACTGTATCGCACTGGTGTCGTAGAATGCCTCGAGTCGCCACATATGCTCAGATACATCGACTCCCAGGAGCACGTCACATAGTGGTGGGTGGCGCAATGTCCTTCGTACGCAATTGGATACAATTTACTCACGGTCTACTACAGCCCAAACGACACGATAAGATCACGATGGACGTCGATGAGAAGGATCCCAGCGAGTACCCGGAAGAACCAATTGAGCCGGCACCGCCATTCCGCAAACATTTTGTGTAAGTACAACTTTACATAAATTTGAACTTCCCATCCATTTGTTTTTGCCCTTTGCCTTGCCTTTGCCGTCCTCTCACTGTACCGCACTGGTGTTCTAGAGTGTCTCGAGTCGCCAAATATGCTCAGAAATATCGACTCCCAGGAGCGTGTCCGAACATAGTAGTGGGTGGCGCAATGTCCTTCGTACACAATTGGATACAATTTATTCACGGTCTACAGCCAAAACGACACGACAAGGCCACGATGGACGTCGATGAGAAGGACCCCAGCGAATACCCGGAAGAACCAGATGAGAAGGATCCCAGCGAGTGCCCGGAAAAACCAATGGAGCCGGCACCAACATTCCGCAAACACCCCCACTTCTGGTTCCTCGACGACACCATATTCTTGCAGCTGCATGGCGTGCGCTATAGACTGAATAATCGCCAGCTAGCTACATTTGGTGCCTTCTTTGAAAGCCTCTTTTCGCAGCGCGCCATCGATTCTCAGAGCGAGAATCTTGTTATAAAGGTAGAAACCGGCGACGATGCACCGAATCTTGTAGAAATCCATGTCGAGGAGGCCAACGGCGTGGACCTCTATAATTTTGACCAAACGGGGATGTCGCTGGATGAGCTCGAGGAGCTCTTGAAGTTGATGCAACATCCTTTGTAAGACGAGGTCGCTTGAAATACTTTATTTGAAGCTGATTCACGTAGGCGCTACATCGAAAACGATAAAATCACCTTCAAAGAATTAGCAGCTGTGCTTCAGGGATCCAAAACGCTGCGATGCGCAGATATTTCTTCCTGGGCTATCTCACGACTCCAGCAACGCTGGAGAGAACCCACACTTCTGGCACGAATTTCCGATGCAGAGGAATCCATCCGTCTGGCGCGCAGATACTCTATCCCTGAGATAATCCCGCGGGCTCTGTTCGAATATTTTCGGGAGAAAACGATAGCAGATGGCCCCGAGTCCGATCCGATTCTCGATGAAGCATGCACGAAGTTCAGCCAGCTCTGGATGAGCATGAGTTTTCCAGGGATATTGATTGACTGTCCACTACCTTCCGATGCGCAGGAAACATGCGCGTCTAACTTGAACTTGGAGTCGGCACACCACACAAACGTGATAAACACAGCCCTGGACTCGGAGAATTATCCTTGGGATCCGATTTCTGGATTTCAGAAGATGATCAAACTGGACGATAATGCACCCTACTGTCATGCATGCGTGACTATGCGCCAGGCGGCCTGGAACGTCGTACAAGAAGAGTTGGTGGAAGAACTCACGGACTGGTTGGCAGAGATCGCAAAGTTCTATTAGTATCCTGTTTGACTAGATTGAATCTTAGATTTTAATCAACGCGCCTTCTGATTCTATGGTCACATGAGCGCGATTAGACATTTTAACTTTAAACTTAAAGTTTCGGCCAGAACAGATCGAAAGGAACGAAGTCAATTAATATTAATGGTTTACAAGATCACCGCCCGAACCCTGGTCACCCTACAACAATGGCGGACGAGGTACAACAAGGCAGGCTATTGATACAACGGTATACGTTTCACTAGGGGATAGATAATGAGTCCGAGGGAAGTTCAAGAAAATCAGGACGCCGGCCGCGCGAGCTTGCGCAGGGCCTTGTCGTCGTTCGGGTCGCGCTTGTACGGGTGCAATCGCGTCAGAGAATTGAGCGGCGCCAAGTCGCGACACGGGCCGATATCCCCACGGCGCTCCGATTCCGCGTCCATTGGGGAGGTAGAGAGGAGAAGCGCGCCGGCGGGGAAGGAATCTGGGGGCATCTGTAGTCGGGGGAGAGAGAGCGGGGTTCCTGCGGTGGGGGGTGTGTAGGCGCCAGACCATTCCAGTGGCGTTGTTGTGTACGCGGACGGCGAGGGCGCGTAGGACGACGAAGACGACGAGGTAGAGTCGGAGTGGGGGGAAGAATGGCGCGGCAAACAATTGTCCATTGAGTTTTGTGGACTGCTGCTATTCGAGAACCGCGCCTGAGGCTGGTCTAGACGTGCGGAACCAGCTCGGGGATGGTCGCTTATATCCACCCGGGGGTAACCTGAGCCATTGGGTTGGGGTGAGTATTGGAAGTGGAGTGGGGGGAGGACTGATAAGGGCGGGAGTGTCGGGGTGTATGACTCGGTTGGAGAGTAATAAGGGTGAGGGTGAGACTGTGCCTTAGGGTAGGGCTCATACATCTGCACCGAGGGGGTGTTTTGTCCAAGGGCAGAAGTTTTGGCTGACGGAGCTGCATGAGCCATGGGCGAAGGGAAGGCGGCATAGGTTCGAGTGACCGACGACTGGGTTGTCCCATTTGCGTCCGAATTTCTGCCTTTCAGTTTGCTGACACGCGTGCTGGTGAACGTGCCCGGAGGCACGTCGAGACTTCCAACATGGCGAAGCTCATCAACTGTGCCCAACCGATCAACGGTTGTCTGTGTAAAATACGCCGCTGGGCGGATTCAGCAAACAGGGGATGTCGTGACACATCTGAGACATACTCAAGTGCCATTTCCTCCTCCCTTTGTCCGTGTCCACCCAAACTGAATAGGTCTGTTTCACTAGCTGATCCCAGTCCGCAGGCTCGCTCGTGCTGTTGTTCATAGGGGAATAAGGAAGCACGCCACGACTGTCAAGTAAGAAATTCACTCACTCGGTGCTGTTGGGATCTGGCGGAACATATTTTTCATAGTAGAAGAGGAACTCCTGGAGATGGATAATCAGCACATAGATGATTCAGAGGCAAATCACTGACGTCGCGGACGCGCGATGGGCTCCAGCGCCTGCCCTCTGTGAAGCGCTCGATACCAAGCCCAGTTATCTCGGTATTTGGACTACGTTCCTCCCAAGCATACACACAGCCAGTACGCAAGGCGCCCCGTTCGTCTGCGTCGAGGCGCCTGGTGACCATGCGCAACAGACCCTTCCTGACCGCATAGAAGATCTTGTGCGCGTCGTCAGTGGAGCGTATCCTCAGATTCGTGCAGGTGGGCTGCTGGGTCGGGAGATGCCAGTGCTGGACTGTTGGCATAGCGAAGTAGCACCGTCCGCATGTACGTTGAGCGAGTTGAAGCAAGCGCTGGCCCTGTTAATTAGTATGCAGCTGAATCGTGATACAGCATCTCATCTCGACCCTGAAAATCCCGATACGTCGAGCTCTCACGACCTTAACCTTAACAACCCAGTTTTCTGATTGATTATGGCGGCCTTTCACCTCGCTAGGGCTGCTCAGGCCGAACTGTCACCCAAACTATCCCAAACTCAGCCTAATTCTGCCTAGATTCGCCCTTTCCCGCGCGTCGCGCATCACGCTTGAGCTCGCTTGAGCCTCTTTGAGCCGATTTTAGCGGCATCATATCGGCGCCCACCTGTGATGGAATCTGTTATGTTTTTTTGGATAGTCTCTGAGTCTGAACAAGGCCCTCTCGCGCCGCTTGCTCTAAGCGATATGTAAATGACTCCACAGCGCTAACAGTCAGTGCGGCGGCCGATTTTTTTTTTTCAAGGTTGCCCTTCGCCTCATGATATCCTCAGGTACACATACAACGTGCCCACAACGCAAAGCCCAGCCAACACATGCAACTCCTCCTTGTGGTACGCTGTCAGTGGCGTTCGTGCTTCTCCGCCAGTCTCCGCCAGTCCCCGCAAGGAGCGGTCCGATGAGCCTGGATTATGTAGACGCAACTCGCCACGGTCCCCGCGGCCTCAAGATGATTGCATTCTGCCGCTCAAGAGGATTCAGCACGGTCGCGATGTGGTTTCATCCCATATCTGCCTTTCCTGGCTAATTTTCGTTCTCCAATAGCTGCGCCTGTGGCGCTAATTGTGGCTTTATTCAGGCTATCAAAGGAACCCTTTAAAGGATTCAGAGATGGTTACAAGTTTTTGTCACATGTATCCTAAATACATATGTCGAAAAAAATCCACTAGTCCGTCCGTCCGATTCTGTGTATATACAAGGTTGCGTGCGAGTTGAGGAGGTGAGGTCGTACAATTTTTAAAAACGAAAGCGAGCGAGAGCAGACAAAGACAGCAAAGAGGGACAAATGCGTAGCGTGATAATGGGGCCCTGACCAGAGAGTATTCGGTCTACGTTAGTGTGGGGACGAAGGACATCAGGGCCTTCTCGTCGACGGGGTGGCGGCGGGTCGGTGGAATATTCTCTAGGTATGCCAAGGGTGCTAGATCCGGTTGCTGGGGGGAGATTACAGGGGAACGGTGAGACCGGGCGTTGTTAGTCGCTCCATAGCGTCCCGGGAGAGTATAATGATCAGGGCTCCTCCGCATCCCTCCTTTGGCGGACCGTGCGCTTTTGTAAATGCCGTGGGGCACTTGAAGACAAGCAAGGAATGGAATGTCGTAGATGCTGTGTAGGAGGTCGACAGAATCTTGCGTAAAATAAGCAACTGTGATTGGGCTCAGTTCGGCTGATTGTGGGTACGACTATCAGCGCCTACTGAGGTGCCATTTTCGTCTCCCCTTGGCTGTCTCTACGAAGACTGAATAGGTTTGTTTGATGAGGTTTTCACGAAGCAGTACGTGGGAGGGGCCGTAGCCCAATGGCGAACTAGAGAGCACAAATATTAGTTACACTCATCACTCGTATATGGATTGCCACCCACGCAACATCAGAATCATAGCTCAGGTCGATGTCAATGGGTTCCGGCTCCTTTTCTTGGTAGAATAAAAACTCCTTAGTGCATGGGTGAGTTCCCCACCACAGAAGAACCGAGCAGACCGGTGAAGGTTCATTACCTCTCTGACTCGACTCGGACCCCATCGAATAGAATCTGTCCATCGTTCGATACCGAGCTAAGAACAATATTGACAGCGGTGAGATACAAGTATGACGAAAGAGAACGAACGGGACTGACCCCCATCGGCTCGGTGTTTGGACCGCCGCGCTCCTCCCAGACGAATATATGGCCAGAGGATATCGCGCGTCGCTCTTCGGTATCCAGTCTCCGAGTAATCATAGGTAAGAGTCCGAGCGACACGGCATGGAATATGACATGCGCTTCTGCAGGCGAGCGGACGCGTACGCCGGTGCAAGTAGGGCGCTGCATGAGCGGGAGGGGGCAAGCGGGTAGGAGTACTGCGACCAACGGATGCCGCGTTTATATCGTGATAGGGCAGAGGGATGATGGCCAACCTTAACTAATGGCCGTGTTATATCGTCCAAACGGGATGAGGCATGTGGGACTGCTGCCGTAAGGGTGTCGAGATCTTGGAAGGAAGCGTATATTTCATTAGAATTACCAGTGCATCATCAACAAAGAAAGGTTGATGAGCACTACAGTGCACCAATGGAGTTCTTCCACGGCCGATGAAAGGGTTTCGGCGGTACGAAGATAGAGTTTTAGCGTCTATTGGATCCGGCCCGGGCCAACGGCCGAACGAGCTTTTGCAAGTTATAAATATGTCACCCCGGATTGGCAATGACGGTCGGCGCCGTGTATCCAAAACGGGAACGAAATCCACAAATACGTTGGCTTCGGGCAACAGAAGATCGGAGACTGGAAGCGATGGTACAGAACACCGTTATAGAATTCATAAAGTAGCTGTATCATCTTCGCCTTTCGTTGACAGAAGGCCGAAGATCCCGGGATACAGCTTTGACCGCGTGATAGTCTATTGTGGACGCCAGACTAGCACAGGCTTTACAGTGCATTAGGATGAATCATTGAACCGAAAGCCGCGCGATGGTGAGCATGGAAAACGAGGGAAAGAATCGAAAGATTCTGAAAACGGTTCTCCTCAATGGAGGTAACTGGTAGATGCATGCCAAGGGCTCCAGTAGCGCCAGATAGCAGGAGTCGCAAATATTTTAGTGCCAATCCACGCGGAGCTAGTATCTATTTTGCCCTCCAGCAGCGGAGCGAATCGAAAGCAGCCTAAAATCGAAATCCAGGTAAAGTTTGAGGGTAAAATAGCGACCTGTGGTGCACTATGAGCCGATAAATCGCGGCCGACGAAATCAATTACTTTGATCCAGCCTCGATCCAATTCGCCGAATCCGACGGCAAGAATAGCTCGCAGACGCTAGTGGTGCGCGGCAATAAATCGCTAAGCTGGATCCTATATTCTATGGATTGAATGGACCTAGCACCTCGATAATAGTTCCGTGGAACACAAGTAAGACGGATAGAGAAGGGGCGCCGGCCCGCAGCAGAGTTTTTCCCAAGACACGAATAGAAGGTTCAGCTGGAGTAGAAAGCCATTGGCGAAAGGATAACAAGTTTGCACCGCCGCAGGTTGGTGATTCAGATAGCACCCTGGGTTCTTCCGGAGCTTCAACTCCGATGCGGCGAAACACAAGAAACCCGTTGGTGAGCCCTGGTCGGAAATAACGCAGAGAGGTCACAGCATTTTGATCTGTCCTTGGCGGATTGTCGATACGTTCCATTGCAGCTGTCTTGAAGGCGTTCCAAAGTGCGATGAAAGCCGTTAAAGCCGTTGAAGTCGGCGAAGTTGGCTCTGCGTCAATTTGGCGTTGCTTGGACACACGCGTGACCTCATTTCGTACATGATTTCGAGTCAGACTTGTGCCATATCTTGTCTTCGCCGCCTATCTGTGCCTAGAAATTTCCACCGATCTGCCCTCATGTCCGTGCAGCAGCCCCCCTGGTCCCCTCCGCCCAGGCAGCGCGAAGATCCTGTGCTAAAAGTCTACAATTCTCTGACAAAATCAAAAGTCAGTGTCGTCGCGTTCCCCAGATCGCGTTGAAATCATCCCATCTGCTTCTCCAAATAGACTGAATTTATCTCCCGCGATGGCCGCCGCGTAAAATGGTACAACTGTGGACCGACTGTGTACGACGCTTCGCATATGGGACATGCCAGGTAGCAGCTGCAGATTGTCCAAGATTTCCCCAGGGTTCATGCTGCGCACATTACAGAAACTATGTCACGCAGGATATTTTACGGCGCATAATGAGCGACTACTTTGGCTACGACGTGCATTTTGTCATGAACGTGACCGACATTGACGACAAGGTACATCCATGGATGGACCAGACGGCCAGCCGCTCGTGTACTAAGTTATTTACTCAGATCATCAAACGGGCGCGCCAAAACCACCTCCTTGATAAATTTCGAGAAGAGACAACAGGAGTCTCGCCAGAGTTAATCACACGCGTACATGCTGCATGGCGGGTCCATGTGCGAGAGCAGCTCCGAAAAGGCCTGCCGGAAGGTGACGCCCCGGGAGAGGGCGACGAAGATAAATTTTGGCCTCGCCTTACCGAGCTAATCCACAACAAGGATTGGAAGCAAGACTGCTTGAGAAGAGATGAAAAGTTTGACATGTATTTCTCCTCCGCGGTATGTCCGTATAACTATATCGCCGTTCGCGATAGATAAGCTCTGGCTCCGGCGTGACTGACGTATTTGCTTCGCAGACTCAAACGCTCTCAGCCATTGAAGTTGCCCGCACTCAGTTAAGCACGGGGAACGACACGCAGGAAGCTGCGCACAAGCTCATCGACGACTCAAAGGATATTGTTTCGCAGGCTCTGGATGACCAAGTGTGTTTTCACGTTGCTCAGCAGACGTGTTTGTTCATCATGCTTTCTGGCAGTACAAATCAACAGTGACAGATCCTAGCATCGCGCGATCGCTTGCGGCTTATTGGGAAGAGCAATTCTTCAATGATATGTCTCGTCTGCGTGTACGCGAGCCAGACACCGTTACTCGAGTGACGGAATATGTCCCGGAGATTGTAGCCTTTGTTGAGGGAATCGTCAAAAATGGCTTTGCGTATGAAGCGGAGGGAAGCATCTACTTTGACACCGAGGCATTCGACTCTAGCCCAGGTCACGATTACGCCAAATTGGAACCTTGGAGCAAAGGTAACAGAGAGCTACTCGAAGACGGAGAAGGTAACTCGGATTAACACGCCTGGTCGGACTTGCGCGTGCGTGGTATTGATATTTATGTTTCTGTCCGCCAGGAGCGTTGTCACAGAAGACCGGACGTCGGTCGGCGGACTTTGCTCTGTGGAAAGCTTCAAGACCCGGCGAACCGTCTTGGCCGTCTCCGTGGGGTCCTGGCCGTCCTGGATGGCACATTGAGTGCTCGGTGATGGCTAGTGCTATCCTGGGCGATAATATGGATATTCATTCTGGCGGGATCGATCTAGCATTCCCTCATCACGATAACGAGATGGCGCAATCCGAGGTGCCTTTTTCTGATATCTTCCGTCTGGAAAATTGCTTATTTTGCGCAAGGCTTACCATGGTTGTGGGTCTTGGGTGAACTATTTTATTCATACCGGGCATCTTCACATCGAGGGGCTCAAGATGAGCAAGTCGCTAAAAAACTTCATCACGATTGATGTATGTGGCTCTCCTAGCTTCTCCCGCACTGCTGACCTCCATTCCAGGAAATCCTCCAGAAATATACAGCCCGGCAGCTTCGTCTTGCCTTCTTGACGCAATTATGGAGCTCCAAAGTTGACTTCACAGACTCCTTGATGACTGGAGAAGTTCGCAGCCTTGAAACGACAATCAACGTAAGAACCGTTCTTCCTCGTTGTTATGCAGGGAGCACTCATCGGAAATAAATCAGAATTTCTTCACCAACATCAGCGCCCTCCTCAGCCAGGCGAACGCCGATAGCACTAAATTGGACGGATATCATCGCTATGAAGAGCCGGAACGCCAGCTGCGCGCTGCGTAAGTTGTACTCAATCGTCATTGATGCTGTTTTAATCATCGTCCCAGTCTCTATGAGAGCCAGTACGCGTTCCGCGTTGCGCTCTGCGACTCTTTCAATACGCCTGTGGCCATCGACGTCATCAGAGACTTGATTACTCGTACAAATGTGTATATCACCTCACGGGGCAAAGCTCTCAATGTACAGATATTGGAAAACGTCGCGCGATGGGTGGGACAGATGCTGCGCATGTTCGGCCTAGGCTGTGCTCCTAACGAGGAGATAGGATGGGGCCGGGACGATGATGCATCGAATGCTGGAATCAACGTCAGTGCTGCTTCATTTCCTGTATCAAGTCTTTCTAATTCGGGAAATTACAGCGCGAAGAGGTGCTGATGCCCTACATCCGTTCCCTCTCCACCTTCCGGGACAACGTGCGCCGACTGGCTATGGGCAAGGGCGACACAGCCCTCCAAGACATTCTAGCACTTTGTGACCGGCTTCGAGACGTCGACCTGCTTCCACTTGGTGTGGCGTTGGATGATCAAGAGGGTGAGTCACCTGCGATATCCGTGCTTATCCATCGTTATGACTCGACGGCAAATATACAGATGGTAAAGCGCTGGTTAAGCTAGTCTCGCCCGCTGAGCTCATCCGAGCCCGCGACGAAAAACGGCTGCAGGTGGAAGCCAAAGCTCTAGAGAAGGCTGCAAGGGCCGAGGCTGAGCGCGTCAAGCGGGCCGCAAAATTAGAAAAGGGGCGTGTGGCTCCGGGAGATATGTTCAAGCCACCCAATGTTCCCGCGGGCACATACAGCTCTTGGAACGAAGACGGACTGCCCTTGACAGACGGGGAAGGCCAGGAGCTGAGCAAGAACCAGGGGAAGAAAGTTTCCAAAGATTGGGTGGCGCAGAAGAAGTTGCACGATGAGTTCCTTGAGTGGCAGAAGAGTGTAGAATGATTATTATTTTCCGTTGTAGGTTATTTTAAATTTATACACAGGATCGCCGAGATGATCATTTTCCTACTACCAGTCGCAGGCTGCAACAATCAGTTGCGCGATCCTCTCCAAACCCATCTGCAATACAAAAGCTTAGCTTATGTGTATGTGGGGGGGCGGAGTTTTGAATTGAACGGCGTACCCTGTCAACGTCATCAAATGCTCCCACTGCTAGACAGTCCAAATCGAGGACGCCAAGCACACACACGCCATTCTCGGCCGAGCGTGAAATTAGTGGGCAGACCAGTTCGCTTTTAGTCTCGCCATCACATGCGATGTGCCCAGGGTAGTTCTCGACGTCGGCGACAACAATTGTGCGCTGTTGGATAAAACTGTCCGCGCAGACGCCGCGCGCCTTGCCCGGGGCCGTATTGATATACTGACACGCGGGCTTCCCATTGAAGGGGCCGAGTAGAAGTCGCTGGCTGGGGCCCACGCTGCCGTTTTGCCCACGATTCTGCGTTTGGGTGTGTGGCCGTGGGAAGAGGTGCGAATCCAAGTAGAAGCCTGCGGGACAGGCAAAATTAAAGATTGCAAATTACAAGCGAATGGTGATGATGAGGCATGGAAGACTGGGTAGACAGAACAACAGAGATTGGCCGTGATGGAATGAGATGATGACTCACCACACCAATTCACTGCCCGTTGGCCGTTCCCAAAATGTGTGGGGAACGCGAGTAAGGAATTGTATATCAGAGATGACGCGTTGGAGAGGACTGTTATCTGGATTTCCTGAATGAGCTGCGCGCCAGGAAATTCATTGGAGAGCTTCAGTGTACCCAGTTTCTCTGCTGAGGGTCGAGGAGCAATTCGAGCTGCGCGTAGGTGTGCGCCCAGAACTCGGCTTTGGTGGTGATACTATCAGGAATTAGAGAGTATTTGGGTTACATTTCTTAAATATCGGTCGTACGATGCAGGAACCAAGGCAGAGTCGGCGTGCGGCATGGCTGTAGGAGGCAAAAAAATTTTTGGAGAAGGTGACGAATGAGTCAATGATGGCGAAATATGTGGCAATCTAATCTAATCTACACAGGCCCCTGTCAATGATCTAATCAGCCGCGCTCGATCACTGCATCGATCAGTCCGTTGCATTGAAAGTCGCTGGCACGCACCCCTTTAACTAGAACCACTACATACACATGGCACCTTACCTCGAAACTGTGAAGGTAGGATAAAGCTTATCTATCCATCCATCGCAGAAACTCACCCAGATAAATTCCTTTCCCCCGCGCGCAGTCTTTCGCTGATGTCGAGATTACGGACGCAGGCGTCGACACTCTTCAGTTCCTCGAGGCTTCTCAGGGCCTCGTAGGACTCTTCGGTACCCTTCCCCCCAGTTCCCGATGTAATCCGATCTAACCAAGCGCAGACATCCTTGGATCGGCCGCGTTCTCGGTCGTGCAGAACGACCTGAAGGGCAACATCACCGTGCGCCTGCCTTCTAGTCTCGCAGATTTGATTCTGATTCGGCTACCTCACCCTTTATCCAGAAAGTGCGCGCGCGCTACGACGCCGCGCCGGAGCTCTCCGGCACCCTCGAAAAGCTCGTCGAGAACGAGAAGGGCGAGAAGAAGCGCACGGCGACGGAGGGCCTGCTGTGGCTGCTCCGCGGGCTGTCCTTCACTTGCAAGGCGCTGCAGAACGCGCAAGCGAACAAGACGGAGGAGCTCGCGGTGGCGTTCAACAAGTCCTACGAGGGAACGCTCAAGAAGTTCCACAACTTTGTCGTCAAGGGCATATTCTCCGTGCGCGGCTGCTTCCCTCCTTTGCGGTTTTTGATTGTTTCTGATATTATGATGTGATATTGCAGGTTGCGATGAAGGCGTGCCCGTACCGCGCGGACTTTTACACCAAGCTCGCGGCGGACCCGGCGGGCGGCCCCGCTGCGTCGCAGGAGAAGCTGAACGAGGAGCTCGACAAGTGGCTCGCGGCCCTCGACGCCATCGTTACGCGCGAGGAGGCCTTCTACGAGAAGGGAGCGCATGCGAAGGGATTCTAGAGTGCGGAGGGATTTAAAGCGGCGGATCGGTCCGCGGATGCCTATAGGCAGGCGGGCGGGCGGTCCACGAATACCTACAGCCCTGCCCCTTATGGCTCAATCGATACGAAAATAACGCGAAACGAACGAATGTACTGTGCTATGCGATTGTGTGCGCTGCGGGATGCGATCACGGGTAACGCGGGCGGTTGCGTTGCTGGCGCGGCGCTGCAGCTATAGCAATAGCGTGCCCCAAGGAGCGAACAGCGATTATTCCCGTCCGACGTCTGATAGGTTCTTTCATCGAAAGATCGATCTCGGCCGCAGGCTAATGGGGGAGAAGCCGACTGATTGCACTGCGAGCACTCAACGCTAAGCTAAATGCTCTTAGAGCACGGCGCTTCGCGTCGAGAGGTGCAGTTTGTACACTATTTGATCATTTCCCGGATATTAGATCGCAAATAAGCACCGTCCATCTGCGAACACATCGGATGGCTTGTTATGGCAAAGCCGTTGTGGCCCTAAGCTTCAATTTAGGCGTTGTGCGATGTTTCCCCTATAAAGGTCCAGAATTCCCTTTTTGGGACTCGGGCGTTTAATCCACGTATGTGATGCGGTTCCGCGAGGTGGCTGTGTTAGGGGTTCCTCGACGTTGCTGCCAAATAGGCGGAATGGGTGTATTTTGGCAACCCTTTTCGCTTTATAATATCTTTCAACACATGGAGGCGGAACGATTGCAATTAATTATTCGTGGATCCGGGATAAGTCGGAGAAGTACAGGGAATGTGCGAATTACATAGGGAAATACAGTGTGAGTGAGTGGTATCGGGGGGGTATACATTAATCGAATTGCTGTCCAAAGAGAGAATTTTTTCGTCGTGTGGGAATTAGGTGGAACTCGTCGAATTTTTGTGAAACTAGACGCCATGTCTCCCCAGACCGGCCGCGCTCCTGCTGACGAGGTTGCTCTCTGCCTGTTTGGCCTTGGCGCGTTTGGCACTAAGGAAAAATAACATGCGGTTAGCACAACCGTTACGAAAATAACAGCTGAAAGAATACGTACTCCTCTCTCGCTTCGCGCTCCAGCACGCGGACGTGTTCTTTCGCTTCGCGGACCATCGCGCGCGCCTGCACGAGCGCACGATCTGCTTCCGCCTCCGCGTGCTCTGCGATGCCGACCTTCTCGCGCGCCGCCAGGATCGTCGGGTCCTTGTGCACGTCGAAACGGCCGCCGCCGCCGAATAGCGAGCCGCCGTTACGGTTGGAGGTGCCGCTGCGCACGCTGTTGTTGTTGACGGATGAGGAGGAGGACGAACGGCGGTGCGCGAAGAAGCCTCCGCCGCCGCGGCGCGTGGGAGAGGTGCTGCTGGTGTGCGTGGTGTGCGTGGTGTTGGCACGCGCGGGGGAGACGGAGCGGCGGCGGGAGAAGATGCTGCCTTTGCGTGCGGGCGGGGCGGTCTCGACGACGGGTGCGGGCTCGGGGTGGGATTTGAAGAGAGGCATATTATTGGTTGGTTGGATGTGGGTTGGGTTGTTGTTGGGTTAGTGGAGTTGTGTGCGCTGCTTTTTATGGAGGCGGAGGCGTGTGTAGCGCTGTGGAGAGTGGCCACTACGTCATTTCAGTGAATGTCATCTTTCTTCAAGTTGAAGTCATTGTGGAGTTGTGGTGCGCTGTAGGAGATCTCCGCAAGATAACGACGGTTGGGCAATGCATATGACGAGTGTGGAGTGTCCGCGAGCTCCTGATAGTAATTTCGTCGATAGAAGTAGGTAGTAGCTATATCTCCAGTATAATATCTCGTATGTGCTTGCAGAGGCTCAAAGAAAGCAGACACAGCTAGCAAGAACAAAGGAGTTCAGACTTTTGAGTCGAGGAAGCTCAAGGAAGTTTGGAGGAAGTTACGGGTTGTCGGCCCGCAGGCCGGAGTTCCCTTTGTTTCAAATGATGCGTCTGCTTCCTGCGTCAGCGCTGACCGGTACCGCTCAGCTAGCGCATATTTGCTCGGAAGAACAGGACTGTATAGGCGAGGCATTTGGACGTGCTGCAGGGTCAGCGCTGAACAGCCGCGTCACTGGTGCGCCTGTTTCAGACCGGCACCGTGCCGACATACGAGTTTTCTCTCAATTCATGTTCACTCTGGGCGTCACCATACTTTAATTCTGTTCAGGATACTTGTACTGCCCTAGTAATGGTGGCACTTTCACTCAATGCGCAACTCCTAATGCGTCTGGATCATCGTCTCTAATCCCAAGTCGAATTATTCTTCTCTGCGCATGTGTCGTCGGACAGATCGCTCGGAAGGAGAGCCACTGCCAAACAATCGGCCCTTACACCAATTCTGCCTTCTGAGCCCGCGTCCCGATGCCCTTCTCGAGGCGGGCCATGTCGTCTACCTCTCAGGCCAGCCGCCAGCTCCGAGCCCGTTTTTACACCACCGCTCCTTCGGAGCCCTTGAGCGAAGCCCACATCGTCAAGCTGCGGCGCACCAAGCTGGAACTTGGAAGACATCTACAAGGTCTTCAAGACCATGGAAACGGGCTCATCCGAGTACACCCAGACGCGCTCGTGCGCACGCGCTTCCTCCCGGTGGCGTACCACAACTCGACCGCGCGGCGTATTTGGATGCAGTGCGGGCGGTGGGGGAGGGCAGGCCGGATTCGATGTGCTGGGCGATGGTAGAGGCGCAGCGGGATATGCTGATTACGTTTCTGAGCGAGGTGAATAGGGAGGAGATGGAGGCGGCGGCGGCGTCTGCAAGGCGGTATGAGGGTGGGCTGTAGCTTGGTTAGGAAGGCAATGACGAGGAGCGCGTAGCACATTTGCGTACGCGCCTTCATTTGTGTGTGCATTTTTTGGGTGATAATTTCACGAGCCAAATTTTATGACGTGGGGCGTTCCTCCATCGGTTCGGCGAAGAGCACCGCCAAGCCGAAGTCCGTGATCTGCAGGTTGCCCTTCGGGGTCAGCAGGAGATTCTGCGGCTGGTGCAAGATCAGGCGCTGTACAGGTGGTGTAGGCCGAGGATCTGATAATTGTCGGTGATAGCATGAAGGGAGAAGTGGGGGATACTCACCAATTGGCCGTCGCTTGATGTCCCATACCGGCGCTGTGCAGGTGTAGGCCGAGGATCTGAGAATTGTCGGTGATAGCACAAAGGGAGAAGTGGGGGATACTCACCAATTGGCCGCGGCTTGATGTCCCATACTGGCGCTGTGCAGGTGGTGTAGGCTGAGGATCTGAGAATTGTCAGTGATAGCACGAAGGGAGAAGTGGGGGATACTCACCATAGAAGTAGACGTCGTTGTGATCGTCCATTTATTCCCTGCTGAAAGCTCCTTTGGCGCAATCCTGAGGCATGGGCCGGGTTAGCGGGGGACGACGCAAAATGAAGCAACGGGACTTACGAGGACGAAAATGTAATCGGTGGAATCCGAGAACATAGCGTACAATGTTGGGAACGCGGGGTGGTCCTCCACGAGCCTGAGCGCCAAGGCCGCGACGTACGCCTCGGGCTGAGAAAAACGACCGCTGGGACCTTCTTTAGCTACACGCTTGACAGCATAGCTGGGCCGTCGGCCAGCAACCTTCACCTTGACCACCTCACCGAAGCCGCCCCTTCCTAGAGCCCTCACGAACCGAAGACCTTCTGGTATAACTGTGAAGTCCTCCCTTCGAAAAATCTCCGTCCAACTTGAGGCGTTGTGGAGGGATCCTTGTTGGCCCGGTTGTCCGTTTGCAAGCACGCTGACCAAGGCAAGATCTGGAAGAATAAGGTTGTGGCGGTCGTCTTGGTCGCGCGTGAAAGGGAGTCGGTTCCCGGGAATATGCGGTAACTTTCAGGTCGCGGCTGCCGAAATTTCCTCGGAATTGAGTACGAGCTGACGCCCAACAAACCCCAGAGCGGACCCATGCCTGCTGCATCGCCGCACACGAAGCGCCCACCCCCGCGAAACAAATTGAAAATATCCCGGCATAGAAGCCCAGGATCTGGCGCCATGAAAGGGGGCGAAGCTTGAAAACCAGATAGATGAAGGAAGCCGAGGCATTTGATCATCGCTGGCGGCGATTTCCATTTTTTAAGAAGAAGCATGGAGCAGGGACTTGTGGATGGTCGGACAGAATAAAATATAAAGGTACCGAAAAGGCGAGGCGGGCGCGGTACTCCAGGCGATCCATAAGCCGTGGGACCAGGATATTGACCTTCTTGACGAGGGAAGGGAGACCCAGTACGCGGAGGGCGCCTTGAATTGCGCAAAGACAGATTATGGTGAAGCTGACCACGAGGAGGCACAGCAACAGTGAGTTGAAGTCGCTGTCGGGACCGGGCAGTGATGCCGTGCCGGGGATGAGATATGGTATGGTTTGCGAGGAGGCGGAGGAGGCGGAAGAGGAGGAGGGCGCACGACGACTGCGACCTCGACCTCGAACATCTTGATGTTGAAACCGGTGATGACCGCGACTACGACCAAGGCACGCTGGGTGACCTTCTTGACGGTCTTGGCGGCCATAGAACAAGCAGCCGCCATTTGAGGGACAAATATAGAGGCAGCGAGAGTCTTAAGCAAGGAGAGCATGGTGGTCTGAGGTAAAGGACTCCTGTGGCTGACCCAAGCAAATTCCCACAGTTACAATCCAAACAAGCCGGAAAACGTGCGCATACTGCTCACGTGAGCGTGGTGACGACTCGAATTTTGCAGCCCAGGAACAGCGGGAAACAGACATTTGGAGGTGGTGGAATGAAGGAGGAAAGCAAGCGCCCATACGGCAAACGTGAACAATCAGTGACGTAACTGCGCGTTGATGGGTTGATTGGTGTTGTCAAGGACGCGACTTGGACGCGACGCGACGCGCTGGTGGCAACGCGACTCTATTTGTTCCAACGGGAGGGGACAGTGGTTCAACCGCAGATATCGTTTGGGAAATACCGCACTTGTTCAATCTGGCCAACATTTAATTACACGCGTACGAATCGGCTTCCACAGCTAGCAAGAACAAAGGAGTTCAGACTTTTGAGTCGAGGAAGCTCGAGGAAGTTTTGGAGGAAGTTACGGGTTATCGGCCCGCAGGCCGGAGTTCCCTTTGTTTGCCGCGTCTACTTCCTGCGTCGGCACTGACCAGTACCGCTCAGCTAGCGCGTATTCGCTCGGAAGAACAGGACTGCAGGCGATGCATCTTGGACGTGCTGCAGGGACAGCGCTGAGCAGCCGGCGCGTCGCTGATGCGCCTGTTTTAGACCGGCACCGTGCCGACGCACGAGCTTTTTCTCAATCCGTGTTCACTACCATACTTTAATTCTGTTCGAGATACTTGTACTACCCCCCTGCGCTGGAGTAATGGTGGTACTTTCACTCAATGCGCAACTCCTAATACGTCTGGATCATCGTCTCTAAATCCTCTGGGTTCAATTCTCAACTCATGTCTGGCCAACTTTAATCCCAAGTCGACTTATTCTTCTTTGCGCATGGAAGATCGTTCGGACTGTATCGAAGGAGAGCCACTGCCAAATAATCGGCCACTATACCAATTTCACCTTCTGAACCCGCGTCCCGATGCCCTTCTCGAGGCGGGCCATGTCGTCTACCGCTCAGGCCGGCCGCCAGCTCCGAGCCCGCTTTTACACCACCGCCCCTTCGGAGCCCTTGAGCGAAGCCTAAATCGCCAAGCTGCGGGGCACCAAGTTGGAAGACATCTACAAGGTCTTCAAGACCATGGAGAAAGGCTCGCCCGAGTACACCCAGGCGCGTTCGTGCGCGCGCTTCCTCTCGGTGGCGTACCACAACCTCGACCGCGCGGCGTATTTGGATGCAGTGCGGGCGGTGGGGGAGGGCAGGCCGGATTCACTGTGTTGGGCGACGGTGGAGGCACAGAGGGATATGCTGATTACGTTTCTGAGCGAGGTGAATAGGGAGGAGATGGAGGAGGAGGCGGCAGCGGCGTATGCAAGGCGGTATAAGGGTGGGGTGGGAGTGCATGAGAGTGTGCTGTAGCTTGGTTAGGAAGGCAATGACGAGGAGCGCGTAGCACATTTGCGTACGCGCCTTCATTTGTGTGTGCATTTTTTGGGTGATAATTTCACGAGCCAAATTTTATGTGGGTATGATAAGTAATGTCTAGAACGCGAAGTCAAGAGGGAACCCTCGAAGGCTCTTTCGCAGTGGCTCTTGCCTGCTTCCCTTTCGTTTTGCTGCATGGAATTCCGAATTCAAACCCAAAATAGATTTCAAGTACCAAGGAAATAAACGAGACATAAAAGGGTATAGGGTATACGAAGAAAACAGGGTATACGTGGACGAAGCTAGATGCCGTGTCCATACGAAACAGAAGGGGAATAGAAAAGGGTATCGGGTATATGACGAAACGGAAAAAAGAAGGGGTATACGAAGAGAACAGGGTATACGTGGACGAAGCTAGGTGCTGTGTCCATACGAAACAAAATAATAATATAAAGGGTATCGGGTATATAACGAAACGAAACAAAAAAAAGAAGGGGTATATGGACGATTGTCCAAAGAGAGAAGAGGAGGCCGGTTGCTGCGGGGGCGGACGTCGAGACTACGAGCGTTGGGGATGCGGGTTCGATGTGGTATCGCACGAGGTTGGGCCTAAGGTGAGAGAAGCAGCTCAACACCATCGTCCGGTCGCGAGACCCACACCTAGACAGCCCCGAGGTCCGTGTCCAGCCAGTATCCACCATCCCGGCAGATCCGACCAGGCGAATGAAAGGAAAAGGATATGGCGATGGCTGCGATGGAGCGGGAGAGCGACAGTGCGGATTTGCTGCGGGTTCGATGTGGTATCGAGGGTGGGCCTAAGGTGAGAAACACTGTCGTCCGTTGCAGAGCACCTAGACCGAAAGAGCCGATCCAACAGAAGAACCGTCCGCCGTACAAAAATGCACCCGTGCGCGACCTGCGGAGACGGGGTCAGAGGACGTTGGAGCCAATAGTAATTGAAAACTTACATATTTCAGATAAAGGTCAAGCAAGAGACACGTCTGATGGCGAGGAAAGAAGGGCGTCCCCCTCAATCCCCCACATCGAATAGTACGCATCTAACGGCCGTAACTAATGGCAGAGACCTCCTCGAAGTAGTTTCTGCAATGCAATGGATTAGCTGGGACCAAGCAGAGCAAGAGGGAGAAAACGCACTCGGGGAAAATATCATGCCTTTTTATATCGGAGATGCTCTCGAAGCGGATGCTCTCCGTGAACGGCGAGAACATCTGTGATTGAGTGCGAGATGAGTACCGAGAAAACCGACATTGCGACGAAACCTACGCGTTCGAAGAAATCGACCTCGTCAAGGCAAAGTTCAGGGGAACCCGTGCGGTCGTAGCTGCCGTCCGTCGGATTGAAACTCGGGAACTAAACAGAAGTAGGTCGGTTCAGCCAAGATCTGGGTGGGCGATGACATGCTTACCGAGCCGGTCAGCCATCTGTGCATGACCACCCCCATAGACCACCAATCTGCGCCGTACGAGTAGGTGCCGCCCGCCCGCGTAACTTCGACAGACATGTAGCCAGCGGTGCCGCACCGTCCTCGAGTGACGTGCTGGTTCTCGGGCGTCGGCCAAAGAAGGGGGAGCGCGTCACCTCCGCCTTGCTGCGACATGGGGCGTTCCTCCATCGGGTCGGCGAAGAGCACCGCCAAGCCGAAGTCCGTGATCTGCAGGTCGCCCTTCGGGGTCAGCAGGAGATTGGGAGGCTTTATGTCCCGGTGCAAGATACCGGCGCTGTGCAGGTGGTGTAGGCCCAGGATCTGAGAAGTGTCGGTGATAGCACGAAGGGAGAAGTGGGGGATACTCACCAGCTGGCCAGCGTAGAAGTAGGCGTCGTTGTGATCGTTCATTCGGTCCTTGTCGAAGGCTCCTTTAGCACAATCCTGAGGCATGGGCCGGGTTAGCAGGGGACGACGTAAAATGAAGCAACGGGACTTACGAGGACGAAAATGTAATCAGTTGAATCTGAAAACATTGCATGCAAAGTAGGGAACGCGGGGTGGTCCTCCACGAGCCTGAGCGCCAAGGCCTCGTCGTACGCCTCGGGCTGAGAAAAACGACCGTTGGGACCTTCTTTGGCTACGCGCTTGACAGCGTAGTTGGGGCGTCTACCAGCAACCTTGACCTTGACAACTTCGCCGAAGCCGCCCCTTCCCAGAGCCCTCACGAACCGAAGGCCTTCTGGTATGACTGTGAAGTCCTCCCTCCGAAAAATCTCCGTCCAACTTGAGGCGTTGTGGAGGGATGTGCCCTTGTTCGCCCGATTGTCCGTCCGCAAGCATGTTGACCAAGGCAAGACCTGGAAGAACGACGCTGTGGCGGTCATCTTGGTCGCACGTGAAAGGGAGTCGGTTCCCGGGATTATGCAGTAGCTTACAGGTGCCGGCTGCCGAAATTTCCTCGTAACTGGGTGCAAGCTGACAGCCAGCAAACTCCAGAGCGGACCCATGCCTGCTGCATCGCCGCACACGAAAGCGCCCAGCCCCGCGAAACAGATTGAGACTATCCCGGCGTACAAGCCCAGGATCTGGCGCCATGAAAGGGGGCGAAGCTTGAAAGTAAAACAGATGAAGGAAGCCGAGGCATTTGATCGTCGCTGTCGGCGACTTCCATTTTTGAGAAAAAGGCGCGTGGCGGGTACTTGCAAATGGTCGGACAGAACAAAATACAAAGGTACGGAAACGACGAGGCGGACGCGGTGCTCCAGGCGATGCATCAGCCATGGGACCAGGATCTTGACCTTCTTGACGAGGGAAGGGAGACCCAGTACGCGGAGGGCGCCTTGAATTGCGCAAAGACAGATTATGGTGAAGCTGACCACGAGGAGGCACAGCAACAGTGGGTTGAAGTCGCTGTCGGGACTGGGCAGTGATGGCGTGCCGGGGATGGGATATGGTACCGTTCGCGTGGGTGGTGGAGGAGGCGGAGGAGGCGGCGGGAGAGGAGGAGGGTGCACGACGACTGCGACCTCAACCTCGAACATCTTGATGTTGAAACCGGTGATGACCGCGACTACGACCAAGGCACGCTGGGTGACCTTCTTGACGGTCTTGGCGGCCATAGAACAAGCAGCCGCCATTTGAGGGACAAATATAGAGGCAGCGAGAGTCTTAAGCAAGGAGAGCATGGTGGTCTGAGGTAAAGGACTCCTGTGGCTGACCCAAGCAAATTCCCACAGTTACAGTCCAAACAAGCCGGAAAATGTGCGCATACTGCTCACGTGAGCGCGGTGGCGACTCAAGACGAATTTTGCAGCCCAGGAACAGCGGGAAACAGACATTTGGAGGTGGTGGAATGAAGGAGGAATGGCAAGCGCCCATATGGCACACGCGAACAATCCGTAACGTATGGCGGTGTTTATTGGACAAAAATGTCGTGCAGCTCTGTGCAACTCTGTTTTGGCTGTGCAACTCTGTGTACCGCTGTGCAACTCTGTGCCAGGTCGTGCAACTCTGTGCAACCTCAATGCAACTCTGTGCAGCTCCATTACAAGGCCTGTGCGCTCTCAACCACATCAATTGCATAGTGTTGCATCAACCTGCACAGTTCCGATCACACAAGAACAACCTGTAGCACTGCATTACATCACATCACACACTGCACAAAGTTGCACAACCGGCATGAGATTGCACAACGTAATGTACAACATCGCATCAAACTTTGAAAAATCCCTATCTATTCAGCAAATTTTGTCAAGAACTTGTCTCTGGCTGTGACTGTTGATGCTCACACGGCTTGATCGCATCTTCTCTGTCCCTCTCCATGAGTTTTCCTCTCGCTGCCTATGGGGCCTGTGCCCAATGCCCCTGTACAATGGCAATTTTTTTCCCTGGTGGACAAATGACAATGCAGGCAAGCACCACTCTCCCCCTTTTTGTCTTGGAACTGATGTTCAGGCAACCACAGCCTTCAAGTGAACAAGATATTTGTGCATGCACCCACCTGTACAGTGTGCCTCCCTTTTAGATCCTAACGTAGCCATGAGGAGGGCAGGAACGTTGGATGGATGCTGTCTTGAGTTTAACACCGTAAGTCCTTTCCGGAGCGCCCTTCTCCCTCGTCTTGTCAATCCCTTACAGGTACCATACCATCCTTGGCTTCCCACCACGTCTTGAACTGGATGCGGCAGTCCCTGGACCCACCACATTCCCCTAGACTACGTGTCAGCCAATTTATTGTTGGCCAGTTACACTTCTAATCTTTTTCACTTCAGCCACCCTGCCAGTCCCCAGACCCCAATCATCATCTTGCATCTCTGGCTCAGATCTATTGCCGCTTATTCCAGCCCCCTCCATCATCTCGATACTTTGTCCCCCCCCCCCCCCCCACCCCTATCGGAGACTTTGTCACCCCCGTGCTGATGAGCTGGTGATGAGGACCATTGCGTGGTCATCCCCTTCACTAAGAACTGTGTTGGGGGGCTCTGATTCCCCATGAGTTGGGAATGGTGATGGATCTCCATGCTGGAGATATGGTGCTCTTCTTGTCTGTGCGGTTGACCCACTTCAACTTGCACTTCCAAGGAATTCGTGCTTCCTTAGTTTTTCACACTGACAATGCCCTCAAGTTGTGGGATCTCGTCAACAAATGGGATGGGGAGTACAGTGTACAGAAGGAAGGGGCAGGTGAGCAAATGGAGGGTGCTGGTCAGTAAACTACTGTTATTACCTGTTTCGGCATAAAATCGGGAGAATTTCAACCTAATTGCCTTATTGAGAATAGCGCTGTGCAACTCTGTGCAGCTTTGTGCAGTTCTGTGCAGCTTTGTGCAACTTTGTGCGCATGCTTGTGCGATGTAATGCAAATGCCTGTGCAGTTTTGTGCAATTATATCTTATGACGTTCTGTGCCATTTTGTGCAGTCTTGTGCACTTTTCAAAGCAACTGTAATATCTGAACAGCAATGGAGTTGCATTGAATTGCACAACGACTACATTGAGTTGCACAGTGATTGCATTGAGTTGCACGACCTGGCACAGAGTTGCACAGAGCTGCACAGAGTTGCATAGCCAAAACAGAGTTGCATAGAGCTGCACAACATTTTTGTCCAGTAAACACAGTCATAGTAACGTAACTGCGCGTTGATGGGTTGATTGGCGTTGTCAAGGACGCGACTTGGACGCGACGCGACGCGCTGGTGGCAACGCGACTGTATTTGTTCCAACTGGAGGGGACGGTGGTTCAGCCGCAGATATCGTTTGGGAAAACACTGCACTTGTCCAATCTGACTAACATTTAATTACGCGCGTACGAGTCGGCTTCAGCGCGGGAAGACGTGTTTGACTTAGCGTTGTCTATCGACACCATAAATCAGGATACCTCAACTTTGCTCAAAACAGATTTCTGAAGCGATTGTTTGTGGATCAGATTCCCACCTGGTGGTACTTGAAACGGTAACTGCGAAATGATCATTTTAGTACTCTGTCAGAGGTTCATTGCCTCTTCTCACGCCCTGCTAGGCTCTAATAGCAAGCTCCGTACCGCGTCCCCTTCAACCAGGATACAAGGGCCGCCATAAATCACGCGCCCCTCCATTCGATGCTGCTTCACCCATTTCGCGACGTTCGAGTCGGCAGCTCCGGGCTGGATCCATACCGAGCGCACTCCAAGGTCCATCGCGGTATGCAGGACGGCGAGCGTCACCTGAGTAAAAATAAATAAATACCCAGCACTGAGTACTGAGTCACAAAGAAGAGAAGCTACACGGACATTAGGCGGAGTGACAATGCTAATTGACGTTGTCGTGGGAGAGGGCAGCTCAGCGACCGAGGCAATGGTGCGCAGTCCCTCGAGATGAAGTTCTCTCTGCGGAATGTCAGAGACAATGACGGGTTCCCTTTTTTTACATCCCTACGTGATGAATGGGCTGCACAGGCATGTTCGTTCTTGATACCAGCTCAGTACCTAAAAGAATGGACAAATTAGCATGAAAATTGCGCTTGAGACTGCACGGACGTGCACCTTTGTTCCAAACTTGGTTTGGTTCTTGGATGCGCCGATTACGGCGTAGAGTGGGGAGGAGAGAAATAATTTTTGAGCTGCCACCTTTGCCATTGAAAGAGACTGAGTCGCGCGGATGGACTGTAGTGGTGGAGTGGCCCAAAAGCTTTGGCGTAAGTGCCGCAAGCTGGCAACACCAGTACGTCTTTTCGGCCCGAGGTTGTCCAAGAGTGTTTATGCGGTGTGGGTACGGTTTATGAGCAAGATAGAATGGGTAGCACAAATCACCCGTGCAGAAGCCTTGAAGCTACGACTAACACAGTGACAAAGCAGTTAAAATTTTGTCGGAATCATTCCGTGGCCTCATAGGGGCGAATAAAATGAACAAGCCAGTAGGACGATGATATGAGGACCGATTGTGGCCTGAGTAGGTTAAAGGCAAGTTGAAGGCGACAGAAGGCCAGATTAAACTGGTGCGACGCGCATTGCACCGCCACCTCTTGGCAGTCACTTGTTCACTCTTGTTCAGTAGACACCGTCACTACCTAGATCTAACTGTTGGTCTACAGCAACTTTCGTCTGCTTATACTTTACGCTAATATTCGGCCCAGGCGCACATTTGCGGCGTGCTCATCATCCCCCAGGGATTCAGGGTGGTTCAACGCCAGTGACATCCCCGACGCGTCCAGCGCCGCGATCGTCTGGAGGAACTCCGAACAACGTTGACGCGTTAACAGCCTGAGCGTCGGTATATTTTGCAGTAGTTCTTGCTTCCCTTCTGTTTTGCTTATACTGTATGGCACCCAGATCTTCACGACGCGTCCATCCCTCGATGGCACCCTCGACGCGTTTTTCAACCTCCCAGCGGAATTTTTGATTCCATTTCGGCCGTTGCGGGTATGTTTCGTTCGTTTTTTTCGGTCCTTTTATCAACCTTTTATCATTAATCCGTAGAACAGGAGTGCGATGAGCAGGGGGCTGGTGAGTTGATTTTGCTTCCCGCAATTTTTGACTACGTATATATATTTTTGTAGGTCCGCGACAACAAGCTTCAAGTGTTTTCGGAGCGTGTCTGAGACAGGTCTTGATACTTTTTTCGACGCTTTTTATTCGGCCTTTTCCCAAGTCCCTGACATCAATTTCTCAGTCTCGACTAACAAAAATAGAACGAAGCGGATTAACCTCTGGCTCAGCGCATGGCCCATGTACCGCGGTGCTTCTGGAGAGGTGGACGACGGGGACAATCGGCCTTAGGAAGTCAGACGAGCAACTGACGCGCTTCTGATCGATGTCCTGATCGTGTGCCGTATAAACCCGCTGGCTCCCAAGTTACCCCTCTCAAGCTTCCCCGCAATGCTGCTGCGTTATCCCTCGCGGCGTCCGCGCATGCATTCATCACAGCAATACTACCGTCTCTGGTCCAACGACGCAGTCCGCGGCTTTACATATGAATTCCCCGACTGCGTCAACGGCCCGCTGAGCAACACAACCGTGTGCGACCTCGAAGGACGCCCTGACTCGCGCTAGGGCGCTGTGGCCCTCTTCACAACCACCGAGCTTATTCAGAACAGCGTGCACGAGGCGGAAGGCGTCCCACGGCTCGGCCTCCCGTCGTACATCTGGTGGTCCGAGGCGTCCCACGGCTTGTCGTGGACAGGGCCCGGTGTGAGCTTCGCGGACAGCGGCGACTTTAGCTATGCCAGCGCATTCCCCCAGCCAATCAACCTCGGCGGCGTTCGACGACCCT
>JARJCX010000415.1:0-86337 GCA_029282285.1 Mycena rebaudengoi | reverse complement strand
TGTGCGCGCCTCCCACCATTATTCATTCTGATTTGTAGAAACAGCTGTCCAGGAGGAGAGAAGGAGAGTCGCAGCGTCGTGTGCACGGTGCGGAGGAGGGAAAGGGTGCTCCAGTAGCGTCATCGTCCACACCGCGTTGTCTGTCGTGAATGAAGAAGTCGTCAGCGGTCGGGGGACAAGATAAAAAGGGAGGAAAGTGGGAAGTGGGCGAGGGGAGGTGGAGGGAAGGGAAGAGAAATGAAGAGGGGAGAAGGAAGAGAAGAGAAAGAAGGGGGAAAGCACGTACCGATAATCCCCACGCCGTACTTGCCACCTTATTACCATTCCTTTCCCTTCTCCCGGCTGGTCCCACCGCCGCCCGAAACCATCCTTCCCGTGATCCCACCTCCTCGCTCCAATCACAGGGACAGACGTGGACGATAGACATGGAGTTGTTGGAGGAGCTGAGCTCGACGGTCTCGTGAAAGATGTGTATAAGGAAGTGGGGAGTCTCCACCCCCGCCGCACACCTGGCCGATGAGGAACAAGCGCAGGTCGTCACGCGAGAGGCGGGATCTGCGAAGAAGATACAGGCAAGCAGCGCGAAAAGAGCGAGCAAAGGAAGGATGGACGGAACGAGGTGGAGGGAGGGATAGAAAGCAGACGCACTCACGCATTAAGCAGCGTGTCATGTCGCACCGATATACCGCGAAGCGACAGTCGCTGGGGAAAACGTCCCTTGGCTATGCCGTGTTGAGAGGTGGGGGCGGAGTGTACAGAATCGAGACGTCCCGCAGGGGCATTGGCAGTCGACAGCCGATGGTCCAGCATAAAGTCCAGTGTCGAAACTCAGGCTTTCAGATCGGGATTGCCGTGGATTGCAGAGATTGGGGCCAGCATCAGCGGTGTGGGGCGTAGGCGACCCAGAGAGCGTGTGTACCAACTCCACCGCCGAGGGTTATGGCAGCAAGATGAGCTCGACGACATGGATGAGAAAGGCAAGCACTGCCACACAGAACGTAACGGCAAGGGCGGCTGAGTTCCGCTGTCTGCGTCTTCATCGTTGTCCAACTGAAGGAAAATCTGCCAGCTTCCTTATAGCAAATCGCACATTCGAAACTGCCCAAATTGAATTCACGCATGCACTTGTCGCTGAAGCGCGCACAGCCAGCGCAATACGCGGCCTTCTCCAAGCTTCTGCCGCCGAGAACCTGTTCTTTGAGTCTCAGAAAGGGGAACAAGAAAAGACATCACTGGAACATACCCTGCGTCAGTACCAGCGCCTCCAGAGCTTTTTCCACTGATTACGTCGCAGTAAGCATTATTTGGGAGGGATGCCGTGAACATGGTGGTCCACGCTGAGTCGGCGTTGTTGATTGCGACAAAGCCCGTAACGATTCTTCGACCACCACCATCAAAATCTGAAAATCGTCGTACGACCTCAATTCCTGCAAACCTCTGGAGGAAGTGACTATCTTGTACCCAACCAGTAAAACCCAGCCCTATGCGCGCTCGTACACGCTATCCTGACTTTTTCCGTCGCGCACGCTCCTTTTACGCTACTATTCTTCTTCCTTTCCATTGCCCCGTGGGTGTACCCAATTGTAGTTTTCCTTTTTACAAACTCATTCGCGTTGCATGCCAGCGCCCGAAGCTCTTCGTGCCTATCCCGAGTCAAAAACTCACGCGGACTTGTTTGTAATCCGAACAAAATCCAACAAAACTGCTTAGTTAGCTGAACGGTGCGCCCTGGACATTCTACTTTCTGCGCACACACCGCAAGAACGATCACAAGTCCCTGAAGGAGGCCATACAGTAGCAGCCGATCATCATTCTTTGTCCTGCAGGCGATCCTTGTCAAATGAGTCGCGCATCTGGATGCAACGGGCTTGCATTGTGCAATAGCACCACGTCGCCTTTTACAAAGGTTCCGATCCGGGCCCATTGCATGGCCTCACAAGCTCGCTCGCGTATCTACTCATTTTCTTGGGGTACGGCAGCCCAACACAAATCAGGACTTATTATGCCGCGGGTCGGCATTCCCGTTCCAACTTGAAGGCCATATCTGCACGTCATTCCTGCGGTGCTGGGTGAAGCCAGATTGCTGAGATTATACTCGGAGCCCCGGACAGGCTAGCGGGTAGTTGGTCATTTTCAAGAACGAGGACTTGACGGGCCACATTAGACAGGTTACGCAAAAGCCATTGCAGCCATCAGATGGCTTTTTTTTGCGTGCGCACACTGATGGCTAATGGCTGATGAAGTCCGACCGATGAGTAAAACTTTCTTGTTGAAATGAAGCTAATTAGAGTGTGTGCTGGTATGCAGCTCAAAAATAAATTATACCCATCCTTGTCCCACGATTTTCTCCAGGAATCAAAATATTGTCCTGTAAAATTGTGTTTTGGGTTAGCATTATGTTCTAGCCTGTGGATGATATATATGCTAATACACCCAATCCACCCCATTAATATCCAGGCACCGAAGCCATTTTGGCCATTGGCCATCAATTTGCGCATGCAAAAAAAGCCATTTAGTGGCTTGAATGGCTGTTGCGCAACCTGTCTATTATTCTACTGAGATGGCGTAATTGTGAACCACTTTCTGTCTGTTGACCTCGTGAAATATGACAGGAGCTTACACTGCACAGGAATTACCTACTGATCATTTTATTCAGATCTCGAGTGGTTGTTATGTGAGAACGCGTTATTCTCAAGCATTCACTATTATATTATTTCCTGGCTGTATCCACTGTTAGCAGCTGAAGTTTTTCAGAACCTACCCATCAAATTGGTTTTCACCGGAACATATTCAACACATCGTCCTAACCTTGCAAAAATCCTCTCAAAGTGTCTGCGATTTATTCATGGTACGCTGATATTCCAATGCACTCTTTCATTGGTTTCATTAACACATACACAAGGTTCCAAAGGGTGAAAACACCTCGTTGTGGACCGCGGTGGTCGCTTCTTTCGTAATATGAATTTCAATATGAAGGTCCGCATAGGCCAGTTGGAAGTTTGATTCCTCCCGACGGTATGGGAATGAGGCTCTTTCTTTTTTGCTTATTTTTCCCGCAGTTTGTTTGTGGCCGACTCTGTTTCTTCCGACATATACGAACGTAGACCGTCCCCCCCCCCCCCCCCCCCCCCCCCCCCCCCCCTTCTGCTCTAACTGTTTATTTCGCCACAGACAGCATTTTTCGCTCAACTATTCGAGCCCATATATGGCAATTCCTACCTGAGATACCTGGCGAAAATCCGACGGCTGAGATATCCTTAATCACAGACAGCCTCGCGGATTCCGGTTATCTTTCGTCAATGCATCAGCAAAATTAACAAACATTAACCCGCCCACTTATGCACTTGTTTTTTTTGTTCAACAAATAAAAGATTGTCCTAGAAGCTAAGCCGCACCTTTAAAAAGAGAGAAAAAATCCACTTGTGGGCTTCAACAAAGCCCTGAACTTTTACCTGTACAGCTTGTACAAGCCAAAACCAAGTTGTCGAAAACCTGTCAGATGTGTAAAGTTAGAACACCGGTGATGTCCGCATTATGAGCAACAACATTTCGTGGCCTAGGAATAACATCTAAATATGACAGGCTGGAATTTTTCTCAAGGTTATTCTTAATCTGTTGATGGACAACACCCCTGGCAGTCGACAGCTTCTGTTCCTGAAGCTTGATATAAAACAACATTTCGTGCACTAGGATAACCTCTAAATATGACAGGCTGGAAATTTTCTCAAGGTATTCTTAATCTGTTGATGGACAACACCCTTGGCAGTCGACAGCTTCTGTTCCTGAAGCTTGATATAAGACAAAAACACATCGTCCTTCCGATACCTCTCAAGCATGAAGCCCCCCACTGATGTCGATCGTGTCCTCCAGTACACCACTTTCGCTGCTAACAGCGTGGGAGAAATTGCGAGTTCATTCAAGATTCCCTTCCTCGGCTCGACGGCCACACTAGCCCCTGGCAATATTGAAATGTGTGGAGGTGGGTGTATCGTAGACAGCTGCAAAGTGTTGGACTAATTCAACAAGTCTACTCAATCAAACAAGGATGTGTGCATCCAAATGGTAGAGCAAATTCATGAAATATTGGGTACTGTTGTGAAACTCCATTCAACATCCGAAATCAAAGGGGTGCTCCCAACTGCTCTCCTCCATGACATTGCGAAATTTGCACAGTAGGCAAATTCCAATTTATCTTCTGCCAGCATTAAGACACCCTTCTAGAATCCTCGAAAAGGTCTTCACACTTTTGAAACAGCAGCAGAGGATGGGGACGATTAAAAAAATATTTGAGCAACACAGTAATGCCGAAAAATTGGAGGCATGTCAGCAGGAGCTCAACTATGCTCTGGAAATGTTCAAGGTACATATGCTGGAATTTATTTCACTGCATATTTAAGTTATCACAGGTTCGAGCCACTGGATTGACACTTTCTCAATTAGTGCACATGAGAAAAGATGCAAAGCAATGTCATGAAGAACTGGTTGCCCTCCTGGAATCTGACTCAGATCTCACCAGTTGTGAGCATTCCTCAGTAAGTTGCTACCTGTATCTCGTGGCAGGCGGTCTGAGATCATGTTTCTCAGGTGCTAGGCACTCTGCCAGATGCGGGAAATAGGTCAGTCAGCGAATTGAAGAGCACATTCTCCCTGACAATGACTTGCATCAACAGCACTGGATCATTATCTATGCTACCACCATCTCCGAAGATCTTTCATGGTCGCGAATCAGAGCTCAATACTGTGGTCACGCTTCTACTTCAGGATTCTGCTCGCATTGCCATCCTAGGCACAGGAGGCATGGGGAAGACCACCCTTGCCATAGCTGCAGTGCAAAATGCTCAAGTGGAAGCCAAATATTTACACAGATATTTTGTCTCCTGCCAATCCACCCCCTCATGCATGGATCTTGTTTCAATGATTGCAGATCATCTGGGTCTGGAGAAACAGTCAAATTTGTTGAAGAGGGTTGTCCACCATTTTGGACATGCCCCACCATCTCTTCTGGTGTTGGACAATTTGGAAACTCCCTGGGAGCCCAGCAGTTCCCGTTCTGAAGTCGAGGAATTTATGTCACTCCTTGCTGATATTTCTCAGTTGGCGCTTGTGGTGGGTATGATATTAAATGGCAAAGACTGAGCACTTATGATAAACTTTTTAGATCACCATGCGAGGAGCTGAGAGACCAGCAAAAGTCAAGTGGACTCAGCCATTCCTACCTCCTCTCGCCACACTTCCCCACTCTGCGGCTCTTCAGACCTTCTTTGATGTTGCTGACAACACTCATGACAGCGAGAGTGTCAACCAACTCTTGGAGCTCACCGGAAATCTTCCCCTGGCTGTCAGCCTAATTGCTACTGTTGCTGGAGCTGAAGGGTGTGACAGTGCCCTTTCTCGATGGAAATCTGAAAGCACCAGGATGCTTTCAGATGGATATGACAAGCGATCCAGTCTGGACATATCAATTATGTTGTCATTCACAAGTTACCGGATGACACCAGGAGCTCAGGACCTGCTCAGCATTCTTTCAATGCTTCCCGATGGGTTCACAGATGCTGACTTACTACAAGCTGAACTACCTATCCCAGACATCCTTGCAAGCAAGACCACTCTGCTCAAGACAGCACTTGCATTTGTTGATACAGAAAAGCAAATCCAAGTTCTTGCTCCTATCCGAGAGCACATTCTCCATTCCCACCCCCCAACAAATGTACTGAAGTTGAAACTTTGCATGCATTTCCACAATCTTCTTTCTCTCTGGAAAGATCATGCAGATCTTAATGCAGCAAAAATAGTTCCACAACTTTTGAGGAATGGAGGCAATATCACCGGTGTTCTTCAGGATTCTCTCGACACGGACTGTCCAGATGCAATCAATGAGAGCATTCTCACTCTAAACCAATTCTATGTACGGACACAGAACACATATTCACCATTACTGCTAAAAATATCGGAACAAAATCTGTGTTGGAACAACAAGCCAGTGTTCGGGGACTACTTGATTCAGATTGTTGAAACTGCTCGATATGTGCCTCTTGCTGATGCTGAAGCAAAAATCAGGCAGGGGAATGAATATTTCAAGTTCAAGCATCCGTTGGAACAAGGTAGGACATACATGTTTACTTGTGTTGCTTCAGCCTCATTTTTCCTTAGCTAAATGGTCCCTTGCACTTGGAGCATATCAGAGTAATGCCCAATCCAACCTCTCTGGTGGTCTTGTATATTATCAAAAAGCACTTTCTTTGGCAGACAGTACTGGATCCCCCAGTAGAGTTGGGCAACGGGCCCTGGGAATGATATCCCAGAACATGATCATGATGGGAAATCACAACGGTGCTCAGAAATATGCTGCAAGAGCACAAGAATATGCAGAGGCCCTTGGCAGCATATATCCACAAACACAATCCCTGTACCTCCAAGCTAGCTGCCAGATCATCTCTGGAAACTATACAGAAACTCACATCCTCCTCAAAAAGGCCACACGGCTTCTGATTTCTTCTGGTCTTGAGGGAGGTACAATGTATTTACACTTGCAAAATTTAGCTGCAGAAGTCCATCTTCTGAAAACAGAATATTTGGAGTCACGCCCCATTCAGGCCGCCAATGCGGCCACAATGAGACCGACAGCATATCATTCAATTCTAGCAAACTTGAATATTGCTCTCATTGACATTGCTTGTGGAGCAGACCCAGAATCCATCAGGAAAAATCTGGATCAGTGTCAGTTGCACTGCAGGACATTATATGGATTTTTGAAAGCTGCCCTAGAAGTTGCAACAGATCACCGGTTGGCAGAGCTTTGTCTCAGAAATGGTGACCTCGGAACCGCAAATGTGATATTCACAAGATCTTTTGCTTGGTCACAAGAGTTTGATATGGGATTGGCAATTCTTTGCCTTGAAAGACTTGCAGATCTTTCCACGGGAATGAACAGCATACACACCACCGTTGGTTGGGCAGGGGTATTCCTCGTACTAGCATTGAGGTCCAAGGACAAGCTGGCTACTATGAAGGCATTCCGATGCCTTGGCCAGATTTCTGCTGTGCAAGGAGATGTTAACACAGCACTCAGTTTGTTCAGTGTGGCCTTGGATGGATTCACCTTCATGGATGTCCATAGATGGAAGGCTGATTGCATGGTTCAAATTGCTGACATCTGCCAAAGTCGTAGAGAGCTACTGAAGGCAATTGGGCTATGGAAAGCAGCAAGGCCTTTATTTGAAAGGTCCTCACAAGTCAGAGATGTGGCTCAGATTGATGCAAAACTAGCCACGGTTGAGGCTTCAATTTTGGAGCACTACGAGAGACAGCTTCTGCAACTTGCAGAGCTGAATATTCTCGCTGCGACAAATCCTGAAAAAAGTCAAGACCCTACATATGAAGAGGAGGATCAGAAACTTGTGGATGGAAGACAGAAGTGTCTTCAAATCGCAGTGTAATTTTTGGGACGGTGTTTCTGCCTCCAATCTCATCTGTTGTTATCCCCTTCCCAGCTCAAACATTGTTCATTGTTATACTCTGGATCTCATAGATACCGTGCCGGCCACACATCGCTGCCGTTCAACCGGCACCTGTACATCTCACATATATTGTGCCGTTCAACCGGCAGTTGTAAATGTCATATATATATATATATTGAAGTCTCCTCTGTTTTTTCCTCCATCGCACCTGCCCATACTAGCTATTCAATCACCATTACAGCTAATTGCAGTACCAAAGGCGTGAACCAAAAAATTATGTTTTGGGATATTTCAAAGAATTCCCGATATGTCAGTCAGTTCTTCACCTATTCACATAAAAACTAGATAGATCTACTCGGCTAATTCACATGCAATTAGTGATAGAAAGGAATTTGTGAAAATATTATGTATTAGGGATTTTCTGGTTCCAGGATGTTTTCGCGCTGAAGGCTGTCTAGCATGCCAAGAACATGTCCCAGTGTCTTAATATTTAGGATGGACAACATTCATAGCTAAGGAAACATGTAATAGAGCCAGAGCTACTATATGGAATTCCTAGATAAATGTAATCTTACAATATCTCTCAATGCCAAAACTGGCAAATGTATCCGAGGGAGCTAGAGGGACTGTACATAATTTATCTGTACTTCTGGCTCTATCACATGTTTTCCAAGCTATAAATGTTGTCCGTCCTAAAATATTAGGATGCTGGGACATGTTCTCGGCATGCTAGACGGCCTTCAGCGAGGAAAACAGCCCGGAACCAGAAAATACCTAATATTTCTGTGGGTGCTTGGATCCACAAATCGAAAAGGATATTCACTCTGGTGCCTGGATCCAGCCACCCACACAAATATTTATGTGGGTGCTGGATCTAGGCACTGAAAGCAATTTTATTTTTTGTGCATGGATCCAAAAATAAAATTGTTTTCGGGTGCCTAGATCCAAGCACCCACATAAATACTTGCGTGGGTGGCTGGATCCAGGAACCAAAAGCAATATTGTTTTTGGTGTATGGATCCACGCACCTAGCCCCAGGTGTCTGGATCAGAGAACCAAAAAAAATGAGGCCGCAGCCAAGTGTTCTCAGAAACCTTGATTGCAGGTGCTGGAGCGCATAGAGAAAACATATCACATATCGGGTTGGCGAAGTGGTGCCTTTGGTATATCGGGACGTGTGGCGAGTTCGAACCCCCTGCTATCGTTTTTAAAAAAAAAGAATTTGAACGGTATCTGGTATCCAATTTCGGTAACCCAATCTTATTCTTGTCGGTGCCCGGATCAATGCACTGGGGAGATTTTTTTAAATAACAACGGAACTTCGGGATCTGGGTACCGACGACAATTCAATGACACGGGAACTGGCACTAATAAATGATGTCCAGCCCGCTGGACTGATTATTTGCACCAGCTGGGTGCGATCGGTCGGCATGCGGGGTGCGTTCTGACAGCGGGTCTCCCTCTACATATCTGGGGGTTTGGGTAGAACGTTGTTACGTTGTGCAACACCAAAATAAAAATGTCAAAAGTCTCATGCGTACGTGCGGAAAGAGCACGCTGAGACAACACATACCGAATTCGGATTTAGACACGGTCACACACCGTCAGCAGCACACATCACGGAAATTACATATGCGCGTCCCAGAACCATATACTATTTCCCACACTTGCATACGCCGAACACGAGCAGAACATGAGTTGCACCGCCACCGGACCACGGATCTTGCCGGGTGGCACGGAAAATGGCAAACAATGACAAACACCTGTACATGTAACATGAGTCGTTCCTCGCACGGCGTCTCACATATCGCTCGCGAGTATTCTACGCTTTATTTACTCGTTTCTTTGGAGTCTTCCACGAGCAGATGTATGGTATGATCTGTGGGCGGGGCAATGGATGGTGGGATGGGATTGGGGAGAAACTCCGAGAAAGGTCCGGAGAGCGCACGCCCATCGCAGCAGAGCGCGCGCCCATCGGAGCGGATCTGGGAGCGCGTGACCATCGCGGTGGCTCGGCGGGCACATGTCCATGGTGCTGCGATGCGGGAGAGCACGTCCTTCACGGTCAGCTTGGGGGGGGGCGTGATTCTCAAGCATTCGGTTTTTCATATTATTTCCTTCGTTGTCCATCCACTGCTAGCAGCCGAAGTTTTTTCAGAACCTGCCCATCAGTCGGAAGTTTGATTCCTCCCAACGGTTTGTATGGGGAATTGTAGAGGTATGAGTTAGAATCACTAAAGCATCTGGCTAGAGAGACTAGGGGAATTGGTCTATTTATTTTTCATTCTTCCTCTGTGGTTAATTATTTTTCAAGAAGCCGGTTCTAATGCAATCTTCGCCATTTTCACTCACTCGGACACCAGTGCCAGAGGATAGAAACAAGCTGTTATCGACGACGGTGATTGCACTCAGTTCAAAACGAGGGGGTCGGAGGTTCGATTCCTCCCGATGGCATGGGAATGAGGCTCTTTCCTTTTTGCTTATTTTCCCCGCGGTTTGTTTGTGCCTGACTCTATTCCTTCCGACATACGAACGTAGACCCCTCCCCCCCCCCCTTTTGTTCTGTTTATTCGCTACGGAAACATTTTTACCTCAACTATTCAAGCCCATATATTGGCAATTCCTTCCTGAGATGCGAAAATCCGGACGGCTGGGATATTCTTTGAATCACAGACAGCCTTGCGGATTCCACATTAGGGTGGTATCTTTCGTTAATGCACCAGCATATTGACAAATATTAGCCTGCCCTCTTATGCACCTGTTTTTCTTGTTCAACAAATAAAAGATTGCGGAAGTGGGTCCTAGAAGCCAAGGCGCACCTTGAAAAAGACAGAAAAAAGTCCACTTGTGAGCATTTGAGCATGGCTTGACGGCCTGCGAGCCTTTTACCTGTACAAGCTTGTACAAGCCCAAACAAGTTGTCGAAAACTATCAGATGTGCAAAGTTAGAACTCCGGTGATGTCCGCATTATGAGCAACAACATTTCGTGCCCTGGGATAAGAGTTCACATCTAAATATGACAGGCTAGAATCTTTCTCAAGGTTATTCTTAATCAGTTCATGTGCAACACCCTTGGCAGTTGACAACTTCTATTCCTGAGGCTTGATACTGTATTATTACAATCAATTCGACAGTCACGCATCACGCAGGTAACTGTCGATGGTGAACTTTGGTGGTTGGTCACTCGTCACGCAGGCAGTTGTCGAATATAGGCGGTTCATCACGCAAAAAAATCATTGTCCCCTCACAAAAAGCTCAAATTCAGCCAAAATTTTGTCGAATTTGTCGAATTTTTTTCGGGTGTCACGCAAAAAAATTGGTTGTCGAATTGTCGAATCCGAAAATCGGATCACGTGTCACACTCCTGTCGATTTGATTGTAATAGTACAGTATAAGACAAACACACATCGTCCTTCCGAGACCTCTCAAGCATGAAACCCTCACTCATGTCGATCGTCTCCTCCAGTACACCACTTTTGCTGCTAACAGTGTTGGAGAAATTGCAAGCTCATTCAAGATTGCCTTCCTCAGCTCTACTGCCACACTGGCCGTGGCAATTTTGAAATGTGCGGAGGTTATGAGTACTTATGTAATAGGTACCGTCCCTTTCAAACTCCAGGGCACCAAAAAATCTCCTATTTTTCATTAGAGATGCTAAACGTTGAGGGTCTTTTTAGTGGCTGTGGCTAATGAATTTAGACACAGCCTCTGAATTCATTTCAATAAAATCAAACGAAAATAGCGGCTGTACAATTGCAGTTGTTTACACACTCGGGGAAACAGGAGTTACTCGGTGAACGCTAAAAAACTTTTTTGTTCTTCCCGATCTTCGGTGATTGCCGTTCGGCGACTTCCGTTCCTCGATCCCAAGCATCACAGAGGTTCTTTTTTTTCTTTTTGTAATATTTATTGTGTGCAGCAGGAAGGGAAGGAAAGCGGCGGTGGTGTGAGGCGCACAGCCAACCTATAGATGATCTTTGTCCGTACAGCACTGGTAAAAGGTTCGACTCACGGCCGATGTATGACGCTGGGATTTTTTTTTTTTTGTCCTTTCACAGTGGTTTCTTCTCCCATGGGTATTTATTGAGGAAAATAGGAAGGGAAGGAAAACGGTGGTGGTGCGAGGCGCACTCAGTCAACCCAGAGCGTAAAATGTTACGAGACTGGCAAGGGGTACCCACACCCACGCCAAAGAAACCAAGTGGCACGGGCGCAAGCCGTTTTTGCAAGCCAGAAAGTTAACTCTCATAAGATTGGCAAAGGGGTTCGACTCCCCCCCGACACATAGGCTATCTTGAATTGACACGAAAAGTGTTGTCTTCAAATATGTTTTTACTCTGTTTTCGAGTATCTATTCAAGAAGGAAATGATTTCTTACCCGGTATCTGTGGGCCATTTTGGTCTAATACCAATTACTCAGTGGCTGAAGACGGACTGTACGCCATCGCAAACAGTTCTTCGTTGGGCCACAGTCAGACGGATGGTGCGACGGGCCTGACAGCGCCAGCTGCGGTGTGTTCTACTCTTAAAGGAGTATAGTAATGTTTGCACACACGCAAGAGACGAAGGCTATTTGACCTTATTCAAGATTCCCTTCCTCAGTTCTACGGCCACACTAGCCCTGGAAATATTGAAATGTGTGGAGGTGGGTGTATCGTAGACAGCCACAAAGTGTTGGACTAATTCAACAAGTCTACTCAATCAAACAAGGATGTGTGCATCCAAACGGTGGAGCAAATTCATGAAATATTGGGTGCTATTGCGAAACTACATTCAACATCCGAAATCAAAGGGGTGCTCCCAACCGCGCTCTTGTATGACATTGCAAAATTTGCACAGTAGGCAAATTATTTTATGATTCATCTTCTGTCAGCATTAAGACGCCATTCTAGTATCCTCGAAAAGGTCTTCACGCTTCTGAAACAGCAGCAGAGGATGGGGAAAATTAAAAAGATATTTGAGCAACACAGTAGCACCGGAAAATTGGAGGCATGCCGGCAGGAGCTCGGCTATACACCGGAAATGTTCAAGGTACATGTGCTCAATTTATTTCACTGCATATTTAAGTTATCACAGGTTTGAGCTACTGGCTTGAAACTTTCTCAATTAGTGTCCTTGAGAAAAGATTCAAAGCAATGTCATGAAGAACTGGTTGCTCTTTTAGAATCTGGCTCTGATCTCACCAGCTGTGAACATTCTTCAGTGAGTTACTATCTGTATCGAACTCACCGGAAATCTTCCCCTGGCTGTCAGCCTAATTGCCACTGTTGCTGGAGCTGAAGGATGTGACAGTGCCCTTTCTCAATGGAAATATAAAAGCACCAGGATGCTTTCAGATGAATATGACAAGCGATCCAGTCTGGACATGTCAATTAGACAGGTTGCGCAACAGCCATTCAAGCCACTAAATGGCTTTTTTTGCATGCGCAAATTGATGGCCAATGGCCAAAATGGCTTCGGTGCCTGGATATTAATGTGGGTGGATTGGGTGCTTATTAGCATATATACATCGTCCACAGGCTAGAACATAATGCTAACCCAAAAACACAATTTTACAGGACAATATTTTGATTCCTGGAGAAAATCGTGGGACAAGGATGGGTATAATTTATTTTTGAGCTGCATACCAGCACACACTCTCAATTAGCTTCATTTCAACAAGAAAGTTTTACTCATCGGTCGGACTTCATCAGCCATTAGCCATCAGTGTGCGCACGCAAAAACAGTCATCTGATGGCTGCAATGGCTTTTGCGCAACCTGTCTAATATGTTGTCGTTCACAAGTTCCTAGATGACACCAGGAGCTCAAGACCTGCTCAGCATTTTTTCAATGCCTCCTGATGGGTTCACAGATGCTGACTTACTACAAGCTGAACTACCTATCCTGGACATCCTTGCAAGCAAGACCGCTCTGCTCAGGACAGCACTTGTATTTGTTGATAAAGAAAAGTGAATCCAAGTTCTTGCTCCTATCCGAGAGCACATCCTCCATTCCCACCCCCCAACAAATGCACTAAAGTTGAAATTTCGCACACACTTTCACAATCTTCTTTCTCTCTGGAAAGATCATGCAGATCTTAATGCAGCAAAAATAGTTCCACAACTTTTGAGGAATGGAGGCAATATCACCAGTGTTCTTCAGGATTCTCTCGACACGGACTGTCCAGATGGGATCAAGGAGAGCATTCTCAATCTAGACCAATTCTATGTACGGACACAGAACACATATTCACCATTACTGGTGAAAATATCGGAACAAATCTGTGTTGGAACAACAAGCCAGTGTTCGGGGACTACTTGATTCAGATTGTTGAAGCTGCTCGATATGTGCCTCTTGCTGATGCTGAAGCAAAAATCAGGCAGGGGAATGAATATTTCAAGTTCAAGCATCCGTTGGAACAAGGTAGGACATACATGTTTACTTGTGTTGCTTGGAGCATAGCAGAGTAACCTTGGCAGCATATATCCACAAACACAATCCCTGTATGGTAGCGGACAAAACTTCATGACAAGCAGCAATTTGCATCCAAATCCTTTAAGATTGCAGATTCAGAACCAGAATAGGCTGGTTTATAGGCAAAATTTTCGTTTCAGGGAAATTGGAGCATGGGAAAAAAAAGCGAAATCTCGAGCAAAAATTCGAAAGTTAGTGTACCTCGGAGGCCAAATTGAGGTCCAATGTGGTTAAATTATGGAAAGGAAATGCGCTAATGCGAAGTAAGAGCCAGCACGGCTTATATTAAGGCGCAATAAAAATTTTGGTGGACGGCCAAGGAGCCCGGCACAGCCACCGGATCACCGGTCCGGAAATTAAAGCGCGAAATCTCTGGCTGAAAAAAAAATAATTACAATTTGGAACTTTTGTTCCGGGGGATCTGTGAAAGAGCTTCCTGGCTGTCCATTTGCACACTCGGATACATAACTTGGCAAAAATTGAGGGTGTAGTAGCAATTACCAAATCGGGACTCAAACTTGTCACGAAGTGATGTCCGCTACCATACCTCCAAGCTAGCTGCCAGATCATCTCTGGAAACTATCCGGAAACTCACATCCTCCTCAAAAAAGCCACACAGTTTCTGATTTCTTTTGGTCTTGAGGGAGCACAATGGATTTACATTTGCAAAATTTAGCTGCAGAAGTGCATCTTCTGAAAACAGAATATTTGGAGTCCCGCCACATTCAGGCTGCCAGTGCAGCCACTATGAGATCGACAACATATCATTCAACTTGGAGTAAAGGGCCGTGGTTTTGCCCAGGCAACTTGTACTTGATTTTTTTTTCTGTTGATAGTAGCTCATGATCTCAATTGCCAAATACAGCTTTGTGCTTTGGAGTTAAATTACTGCATTCCTGAAAATAATGGCACCCCTTTTTTTTGCTGTTCTCAATTAGGGACTGTGTGGCTGGGCAGTCGTGGGTTCAACGCCTGCTTCATCATTTGCAAAAAAAAAATTGAATGCTGATGAGGACATCCAAAAGTACATTTCAGAAATACAGAAGTCTACACTTTGCACCTAGTACACAAATATTTTATTTCCGGTTCATCACTCTACTGAATGCATGACAATTGTCTGCGACAGTGGAATAATAGGAAGTGATAAAAATGTTACATCCGAGTCTCCTATAAATTTCTCTGGGTGAGAATTAATTAGAAGATGATTCAAATCAGTGTTCTGTGTGCTCAACTGGGCCCAAAAGTCCTTGAGTATTCTCACCTTCAGCTTAAAAATCATGAGGCTCATGTTTGGCTCCTCGTGCTACTTGTCGTCAACCTTTGGTTGACTCCTCGCAGCCAGAACGGAAGTTGCCGAGCCCCCACATCAGTGCACACCAAAAACGGCGCCGGTCGGAAAATGCCGACGACTCGATCCGAAGTCGCAAAAAACTTTTTTTGTTTCTTCCCCCAGTAACTCCTATTTCCCTAAGTATGTAAACAGGTGCAATTGTACAGCCGCTAGTTTCATCATTTTTTTTTGAAATGAATTTAGGGGCTGTGTCTAAATTCATTAGAGTTATTTACTTGGGGTCCGTCGATCAAAGTTGTTATATAATCGTCGGAGTTTGAAGCTTTCGCGATATTGCAGAGAGCCGTGGTTGGGCCAGTGTACGTGATTTTTTCTGATTTTCAGACAAAAGTAACCAAGACAAACATTTTTATCTCTCAAAGATTGCATATGCATGCGAAGATTCTGGGCCACATCTGCACGTGATGGTTACACTCAAGTATTTGCTGAGCGAAGGGCAAAGAAAAGAATAAGAAGATAGCTTGGGAGGAGTCTAAATGCCATTTATAATGTTTCTGCTTTCTAGGTTCTTCGCTTAGCCCATAGAACAATGCTTAGACACTTGGACCGATATTCAAACTCCGATGATTATATAACAACTTTGATGGCCAATACACAGGGCACGGTAAACACAGGACTAATAAGTACATGTAATTCTAGCAAACTTGAATATTGCTCTCACTGACATCACTTGTGGAGCAAACTCAGAACCAATCAGGAAAAATCTGGATCAGTGTCAGTTGCACTGCCGGACATTATATGGATTTTTGAAAGCCACCCTACAATTTGCAACAGATCACCGGGTGGCAGAGCTTTGTCTCAGAAATGATGACCTCGGAACTGCAAATGTGATATTCACAAGATCCTTTGCTTAGTCACAAAAGTTTGACAAGGAATTGGCAATTCTTTGCCTTGAAAGACTTGCAGATCTTTCCACGGGAATGAACAACATACACACCACCATGGGTTGGGCAGGGATATTCCTCGTACTGGCATTGAGGTCCAAGGACAAGCTGGCTACTATGAAGGCATTCCGATGCTTCGGCCAGATTTTGCTGTGGAAGGAGATGTCAACACCGCACCTTAGTTTGTTCGATGTGGCCTTGGATGGATTCACCTTCATGGATGTCCATAGATGGAGGGCTGATTGCATGGTTCAAATTGCTGATATCTGGAAAAGTCATGGAGACCTACTGAAGGCAATTGGGTCATGGAAAGCAGCAAGGCCTTTGTTTGAAAGGTCCTCACAGGCCAGGGATGTGGCTCAGATTGATGCAAAACCAGCCACAGTTGAGGCTTCAATTTTGGAGCACTACGAGACTCTGCAACTTGCTGAGCTGAATATTCCCGCTGCGACAAATCCTGAAAAAAGTCAAGACCCAACATATGAAGAGGAGGATCAGAAACTTGTGGATGGAAGACAGAAGTGTCTTCAAATCGCAGTGTAATTTTTGGGACGGTGTTTCTGCCTCCAATCTCATCTGTTGTTATCCCCTTCCCAGCTCAAACATTGTTCATTGTTATACTCTGGATCTCATAGATACCGTGCCGGCCACACATCGCTGCCGTTCAACCGGCACCAGACCCAACATATGAAGAGGAGGATCAGAAACTTGTGGACGGAAGACAGAAGTGTCTTCAAATTGCAGTGTGATTTTGGGACGGTGTTTCTGCCTCCAATCTCATCTGTTGTTATGCCCTTCCCAACTCAAACACTTTTCCTTGTTATACTCTCGATCTCACAGATACCGCGCTGGCCACACATCACTGCCGTTCAACGGGCAGTTGTAAATGTCATATATATCTTGAAGTCTCATCTGTTTTTTTCCCTCCGCTATGCCTACACACACTAGCCATTCAATTACCATTAGGGGTGCTCAATTCTTAAGTCGACCCGGTCAGGTCGTTTAAAATAATTCAATATTTGTGCGGAACAAATAGAGATTCAAGCTCCGCTCTAAGTGGCACTTCTCTGACGTCGAGCACCGTCTTACGCTGTCATATTCCGCGTCATCTAAGCTGTATCAAGTTTCCCACTACCAGAATTATCTTCATAGGATGTGTGGCAAAGATGTGGCGAAGATTACTATTGATGACTGGGAGGTCGGTCACCTTAGAAGTTGCAGAGCTTGTGGGAGATCTGCGGCCATGAGGGGGGTCTGAGTATTCCAAGGCGAAGGTCGACATCCTAGAATTCATTTTAACCCACTCCCGCGATTTTACATGAAGCTTCCACGACACAGTGAATTCTTTACGCTGGCAGGCCAAAAATAGCAAATTCCGGGCTAGTCGGCCAGCCGCTGAAAGACACGGTTATCGTCGGAACTAACCACCTTTCGACATCAAGAACAGTCATTATATCTCGGGCCAGTTTTGATGCACACAAAGATGAAATATCAGGTACAAATGTACGAGAAATATGTTGCTCTGATTGGTAGCGGGAAGTGTAAAAATACGATCACAAACCAAATTTGGTCCCGCACGGAAGGTTGCGCTCGCGGAAGTGCAAAATAAGCTGCAGCCTGCAGGCATGTTAATAGAACATATATCTACATATCTGAGAGCATAGTTGTGCTGACTCATCATTGCGGCGAGTCCGATGCTCCGAAAAAAAATGAGAAAGGATTGCGCAAGTCCGATCCGTCGAATATATCAAGAATGCTGCGCTTCGACCTACTGGCGATTATAAGGCGGCGATGAAGAGCGGGGAAACGGCGAACACAACCCAAACCCGATCATGCCGAATAATTCCCATTGAATGAGTTGGTCACCGCACTTACCCCATCCATCTCTGATATTCGCGCCCCACAGTAAGCTGCTGGATGTGGGTCCGTTAAAATATATTTCTCGGTTTGTGAATATTGTGAATGTTTTTTTCCCGCTTCGTTTATTTCTTGGTTTCGGTTTTATCTGTTTCTTTTATTTTGCAACGGTATCTGCGCTCTGCCTTTTGGTCTGGGCGGACGCTTACTCGCCCTTTCGTCCACTTCATCACTCCTTCAGTACTCTCCTACCCATCCTCGCACTTTATCCTCTTAATATCCATAACCAGCCTCTCACCTCCTCGCCCTCGCCCCCTCCGGCACACAATCGAACATGAGACCCACCACGAGCCCAGGAGGTTGAGGTATTTTTTTTTGGTTTTACTTTGTCTTCGCCCCTCCATTTTCTTTGGCGAGTTATACAGGGAACTCCTCTTTCTTCATCGCGAGAAGCCCTTGCCTTCTCTTTCTCCACTCCCTTTTCCATGTTCGCACAGTCCACACCCTTGCAATTTATGGACGTGGGGTGTGGTCGCATGCTCGGAATAAGAATAGGTATGAAATTGGAACAAGGTCCGCAGTGCGATCTTGTTCAGAATGTTACACTTCGGGGGCAATGCGGATGCAGACGGTCCGCGCATCCGTTACGCAGATGGGGTGAGGCAGCTGATCGACCAATGACGTATGGCTTCAAACGGGCAGTTGTATTGATCCCGGCGGATAAAATAGATAAGTCTCTCACGCATATGTCTGCGGATACAGCGGGCCGTTTCCTACTAAATGCCATATCGGCACAACATCGGTACAATGGCGAATATACAAATACTCCAATCCATCGACGCCGGCCACCGCGCCACTATGATGCTCAAACTCCTCTACTACTTCCTCTTCAGTGGCCTTGTCGCAGCGGAGAATGGCCGACAAGCATGGCTGCGTTACGCACCATTACCTCACGGACATAACACACCTCTTCTTCCTTCGTCAATAATTGCTCTCAATTCCAGCACAAACAGTCCTGTCAATACGGCAGGGAAAGAGCTGCAGAAGGGTATCCAGGGAATTTTTGGCAAGCGACTCAGTGTTCGCAACACTGGGAAAGAGACCTCTTCAGCTATTGTTGGTACCGTTTCACAGTTTCAGAAGGCTTTTGGGGGCAGCCCCGTCAAACACAAGCTAGAAGAAGATGGATTCTGGCTTCGTGTCGAGGGCAGCACGGTACAGATTCTCGGACAAAACGAGCGTGGTGCTCTATACGGTGCTTTCGAGTACCTATCCATGCTGGCACAGGGAAATTTCTCCAATGTCGAATATGCGACGAACCCAGCCGCACCAGTTCGTTGGATAAACTCATGTGAGTCGCCAATTTTTTTTATGGGGACTGCGAAAGCTGAGGCCGACCTCTGCCAGGGGATAACATGGATGGAAGTATCACCCGTGGCTTCGCTGGCAACTCAATCTTCTTCGCAGACGGACATGTCGTATCCGACCTGACCCGTGCCTCGGAATATGCCCGACTCTTATCCTCCATCCGAATTAACGCTGTAGTTGTGAATAACGTCAATGCAGACTCCGCCACTATCAACCCAGAGAATATCCAAGGTGTTGGTAGAATTGCGGACGTGTTTAGGCCATATGGTATCCAGCTTGGATTGTCTCTTAACTTTGCGTCTCCGATGCTACTTGGGAATCTCAGTACCTATGACCCGTTGGATCCTGGGGTCATTGCGTTCTGGGATGATATCACCAAGCAAATCTACGACAGAATCCCAGATTTTGCAGGGTATCTGGTCAAAGCAGACAGTGAAGGTAAATGGCTCGCTGTCCTACCCAGTGTTATGCCCACGTCCATGGTTATTAGGCACCCCCGGTCCCTTGGTATACAACCGTACTCTCGCCGACGGTGCGAACATCTTCGCCAAAGCCATCAAGCCATTCGGCGGCATAGTTATGTACCGCGCCTTCGTATACAACCAACTCCCAAACGAAGGCGACTGGAAAGCCGACAGAGCCAATGCTGCCGCCAACTTCTTCCGACCTCTAGATGGTCAATTCGACGACAACGTCATCATTCAGATCAAATATGGTCCTATCGATTTCCAGGTCCGAGAGCCTGCGTCACCGCTGTTCGCCAACCTCCTCCAGACGAATGCGGCCATTGAGCTGCAAGTTGCGCAGGAGTATTTGGGCCAGCAGTGTCATCTTGTGTATCTTCCACCGCTGTGGAGGACGATCTTGGATTTCGACCTCCGAGTGCAGAACCAGTCGTCGTTCGTGTGGAATGTGATCACTGGCGAAAGGTTTTAAGCGACCTCTTGGCGGCTCAGCAGCTGTCATCAACGTCGGGCTCAATGATACCTGGCTGGGAAGTCATCTCGCCATGTCCAACCTGTACGCGTATGGACATCTAGCATGGGATTGGACTTCCGATCCCGAGGAGATCCTGCAAGATTGGACTCGTCTCACATTCGGTCTTGACAAGAAGGTTATCGACACCATCAGTCAGATGTCGATGGCTTCTTGGCCTGCATACGAGAATTACAGCGGAAACCTCGGGGAACAGACCCTGAATGATATCCTCTATACGCATTTCGGTCCTAATCCTCAGACGCTGGATAATACCGTTTGGGGTCAATGGACTCGGGCAGATCATACGGGCATTGGGATGGATCGTACAGTGTCCAATGGGACAGGGTTTTCAGGGCAGTACCCGCCAGAGGTGGCTGCGATGTACGAAAACATCGAGACTACGCCCGACAATCTCCTCCTGTGGTTTCACCATGTCAACTATACCCAAAGGCTGAAATCTGGGAAGACGGTCATCCAGCACTTCTACGACGCACATTACGAAGGAGCCGAGACTGCTCAGAAGTTCGTTGCGATGTGGCAATCATTAAAAGGAAAGATTGACGATGAACGTTTTGAGGATGTGCTGTTCAGACAGGTCTTCCAGGCTGGTCACTCGATTGTGTGGAGAGATGCCATCGTCAATTTCTACAACAATATCACCGGCATACCTGATGATGCCCGGAGGGTAGGCCACCATCCTTTCCGGATCGAGGCGGAGAGCATGGAGTTGAGTGGGTACCAACCATACATTGTTAGCCCATTCGAGGTGGCGTCCAATTCCATTGCCATCATCACAAGTACCAACAGTACAATCGGGACGGCGACCAAAGTTCTCAACTTTACCTCTGGGGTATACGACCTCGCTGTTAATTATTTCGACATGTACGGTGGCAACAGCAGTTATCAAGTCTTCGTCAATAACCGGATGGTCGGAGAGTGGGTTGGGAATATTGTGGATATCGGGAAGCTCGGACATACGCCATCCATATATTTGGACGGGCATTCGGCGACGAGGATCACCTTCCAACAGGTGCCTATCAAGAAGGGTGATGTGCTGAAAATTGTGGGGCGGGCGAACGGCGTTGAGCCGGCACCGCTTGACTATGTTGCTTTGCTGCCGGCTGGTGTGGTCGATTGAGGTGGAATCTCCCTCTAAAAAAATAACTGGTTGTTTGTGTTGATAGTACTGTTCAATTTATTTGTATGTTTAGTGCATTCAAAATAATGAGTATAGCAAGCGTACGTAAGAAGCAGGTTTGAAGTTGCGCCAATTGTCATTGAAGGCTCGGTCCTACGATAATAGCCTGTTTGCGATGCAGCCATTCGAGCCATCTGATGGCTGTTTGGCGTTGCGCAAACTGATGGCTAGTGGCTTGAATGGCTAATAAAATAAAGTCAGTGTATACTCTTTTCTGCTAGAACGAGTGTCAGTGAGTGTGTTATCACACGTGGAGCTTAAGGAATGCCTCTAGACTGCATGAGACCTCCAAATTCAACAAGATTAACTATTTGGGGCCCACAATCTGGCTGTTATATATGTGAGTGGGACTGGTCACCCATACATGAGCTGGACGACTCAGAGGCAACTCAATGAATGGGCAAGTATTGAAGCCATTCGAGCCATTAGCCATCAATTTGCGCAACGCCAAACAGCCACCAGATGGCTCGAATGGCTGCATCGCAAACTCTCTAATGTCTCAGTCCGGCCGTTCACTGAAAGAAGTACATAACAGATGCCTTCCAGGGTCAGCTGCAGAACAGCTATTCGATGTCTCTCCGACGTGGTATTCCCGTTTTTTCTGTCGCTTTAGCCGCCTTCGCGGCTGCCCCACGACATTCACTCTCAAGGGACCAGCTTCACTGCCATTCCATGCGTCGTCCCGATTGAGTCGGTCTCTCGTTAGTTTCCGCATTGCAACCGCATTTTTCATCGAATATCTGGGGAACATGACCGACCCAAACACATTGACGAGGAATCTGCTCCAAAACCTGAAAGACCGCACCGGTACGCCTGCAGGAATTAGTATTGGCGGTATTATCACGGATTCGACCTACTGGAATGCGTCTCTGGATACCGCTCTCTTCAATTTCATCACCAACAGCGGCACGCTCTTCAATACTACGATTGGTTGTAAATAACATGTTCATAGGATCTGCATGACTTGCCCTCGAGCCCCTTTCCAGGTATTGGAAATTTATTCCGTACTCACGTATTTGGTCACGTACCGTATAAAGTACGTGCGGGTGCGATTCCCTTCGACTCGGAAATCGATTGGTCGGCGAAAGGAGCAGCGACGTCACATTTGGATCCATGTCCGCCGGATATGAGCTTGCGAGATGATAGTTTACGAACCAGTGGATTCTGAGATTCAAGTTGAATGGGATTCACAAATTGCAAGAAGGGACGATCTGGCGCCCAAGTTGTGGATCGTGCCCCAGGTTCTGCTCTGTCTGCGGTGCTTTAATGACCTTGTCCAGTTAACGAGACAACTACATGAGTCGGAACCAATACAGTACCTTCAGTTAGGCAAGTGACTCGGAAAGTGGATGTGGGTGCTCGACGGTAGTAAACAAGAAGCGATGATCGATTCCGATTGCGACCGGCGACCATTGGGCGACCACAACGTCGGCGGCGGAGTTTCGACTCGAAAGAGAACAAGACCACACTAAAAATAATCGAAATCCAGATGTGCAATGTAACCAACGTAAGTCCCACGCAAGGAGTGGCAGGCAAACGAGCGCGAAATGCAAAGAGACGGTCGCTAGTGTCGCGTGAAATAGACTTCCGAAATTTACCTGTGCAAATTAGCCCGGCTAATTAGCTGCTAATTTACCGGGAGGTCACCGAAGGGTCAAATGGGGGTGTAAATTACAGGACATTGGGTCAAGCAGCGGCGGTACTTTAGGGCTGAATACTGGTCGTATTTTCGGTCTGCTACTACCCTGTCTCAGTCCGACTAAATTATGTACTGGTCAGTTGATCGCCAGTCACTTTTTTGTTACTTTCTCAGAGCTTAGGTGTGATTGCTTGTGTGATTGTGTGACCAATGCATTGCTTTCGGCAACCCCCATATCGGCGGATAGGTATGGACAGCTAGTTGAGCTCTAGTTGACCGGTAAATTAGCATTTTCAGGCTAATTAACGGCGGTGAAATGGCTTTTTTCCCCCGGGGCTCCGCCCCGGACCCCGGGAAAACACGGGTAAATTAGACCGTAATTTACCACGGTAAAATAGGTCAAGCAGCTCCTCGCTAGGACCTAAGGGTAAATTACCCTGGTCAAGCAGCCTCCAGAGCTGCTTCACGCGACACTAACGGTCGCAGCTCGGTCGCAGCCGACGAGCCCGAGCCGACCCGGATCAGCCGACAAGCCGTAGACACCAATAACCAATACTCATCAACACGGCTCATTCTCTGTAAAAAAATTCCACGAAGACATTCCGACGATGGAACATCGAAACGAAGGAAGACATGATCATTTTACAAAGGTAAAGAGTAAAGAGTCGAGGTAAAATACAAAAGACCAGAACATGAAACGATGACTACATGTATGTATGCTTTTCGGCTTCAGAGACGATTCAGAGAGATGGTCCAGAGAGAGAAAGTATATACAATACGCATGATATGTAATGTAGAATGAATAGCTGGGTGTGCGCGAAAACCATAGGTGGGCGAATGTGGGTGGGAAGGGAGGATGAATGATAGATAGATAGTAGAGGACAACTGGCAAAACAAGGACTGGATAGACTGTGGACGGACGGACATAGTAGACTGTGCGGAAGTAGCGAGGGAACAGGAACAGTGGAAACAGAAAAGAAAGGAAGAAAGGGATGACGTAACCAGGGTCCAGTTTATTTGATTTCGATTTCATTTGGTGGATAGCGAGACGAGAGAGGTGAGGCGAAGAGTGAGAGAAAGAAAGAAAAAAGTGAGATGGGGTGGGTGGGAGTCGAAGATCAGAAACAGTAACCAGGAGATATTCGTTGTGCGAGTCGCTCGCTCGTCGTTCTACGTTCTTTCGTTTGCTGCAGAAATATGCGTTCTTTCGTGGGGTGAGGGGAGGGTGTATTGTGTGTCACGCCGGGAGAGGGGAGGGGGGGTAAGGTCGTAATGGCGAAGGCAAGCGACAAAGCAGGCGACGACGACACGAATAATGCTGATAAGACCAAAGCCAAGCCGTCAATGCATCCATCCTCCAGCCGATTCGAGATTCGTCGTCCACGCAGCGAGTAAAAGACTAAAATAAGGCAACAAAGCACGACGGCCCGCCTACGGCGACGGCGTCCGCCCCATCGTCATCCGAAACTGCACGCTCCCCCCACTGAAGCTCTCCGGAATCGGGCTCTTGAGGCTCCACGGCCTGTCCCTATCCCGGTCCAGCTCGCGCTCCCGGTCCAGATCCAAGCTCGCCAGCGTCCCGTTCAGATCGTGCATCACCTCGAACTCGCTCGGCTCGCGCATTCGCCCCGACCCCGGCCGCGAGATCGGCTGCCGCACCCCCGGCTCGTGTTGCTGCGGGTGGTGGTGCGCATGCTGCTGCTGCTGCTGGTGCCGGTTAATCTAGAACGCCGGCGGCGACCCGTGGTGGTGCCCGTGCGCGTCGATCCCGCCCCCGTACTACCTCCTATATCGCGTCGCGGCCGGTGCTGATTCGGATCGGGCGAGAACGCGCTGCTGGTCGACGGCGGCGGCACCTCGTACGGCGCGCGCCCATTCGCATTCGTATACGCATACGAGAAGGGCCCGTCGTCGCTCGCGGCGAGGAGTGCCGAGCGCACCTTCTTCTCCGTAAACATCAGCTGCGCGCCGTTGGGGCCTGGCGCGTACGGGTCCACCTTCTCGCCACTCCCGTTCATGCCGCCATCGCGCCCATCTCGTTCGCTTTGCCCCCGCCATTCACACCCGCATAAGGATCCCCACTACCGTTCGCGGTATTGCTCGCGTTGGCGGCGGCGTCGACGTGCCCCTGCATGCCGAACTTCTGCAGCAGCATCATCGCCTGCTCCTACGTCATGCCGTTCACCGTCGGCGCGGGCTGCTGCTGCTAGGGCTGGACGGCGGACGCGGCGGCAGCCTGGGCGGCTTGGGCGCGGCTTGGGCGGCTTTGTCTGGGGGAGAAAAGGCATCAGCATGAGAGGTGGGGAGAGAATGAATGAGAAGCAGAGATAGCAGCAGACGACGCCGCCGACACCGCGAGCACGTCCGTCGCGAGACTGCGGCGAGACTGCACCGCGATGTCGCTGGGATTAAAACGTAGCTCCTACGCGAACCCCATGCGCCAACTCGCGACCCCGATCGAGGGAGGAAATGAGGTGACAGGAGAGGACGACGACCTCGCACCACAGGTCGGCTGCGTCGGACGACTACACCGACACGACGAGCACATCGATGCCACCGCAGCACCACGACACCTGCGGGGAGAGTCGAAAAAAAAATGCGCGAAGTCGCGACCGACGTCGGACACGGAGGTCAAATACGACAACGCCAAGACCACAAGCACATGGATGCCACCGCACCGCGCCCGGTCGGCATGGCCCTCACGCTTTCCATGCGCCAAGTCAGAGCAAGGAGGTAAAGGACGCCGACGACACCACGAACGGGCCTGTCAAGGACGACGCCCTGGCCCAGCGAAAGGACACCCGCGGGGAGATGAGAGCCGGCGCAGCCCTCACGCCACTCATGCGTCAAGTCGGAGCAAGGAGGTAAAAGACCACAATGACAAGGTCTGACACCCCGAGCACGCCCGTCACACCAGCACCCCATGGGGCGGGTCAAGCGGCCTACGCGGAATGTCGACGTTCCCCTTTCGCCGGCCAACGCGCCTCGCGACCGCGTCACCTCCAAACCCTTCCCCCACACCACCCGCCCCTCGCCCCCAAAAAACCACCTCCACAATCCACAAAAAACCGCCCCCCCCCCCCCCCCCCCCCAAAAAAAAAAAAAGAAAAGAAAAAAACCACACAAAAGACAAGAAGAAAAGAAAAGAATAACGCACACTGAATCCTCCCCCAGCTCAACCGTATCCGGCTCCTGCCTACAGGGAACCCCTGCATCTTCTCGATCGCACGCTCCGCGTCAGCCTTGCGCACGAACTGCACGAAGCCGCAGTGCTTGCCGACGGGAACTTTGACCTGGGGGAAGGGGTTAGTGTGTGTTTGTGCGGAGAGGAAGAGAGAGAAGCGGAGAGGAGGGGCGGAGAGATGAAGGGAAGGGACGCCGACGCAGGAATAGCGCCGGCGCGTCAAGGATGGGCGGGGAGAAGCACTCGCCCGACGCGGGCGTCGTCGTCGTGATCAGGGAGGGGAGGACAAAGAGAAGGAAGGACAAAATAAGGAGGAAGGCGAGAAGAACGCGGCCGACGGCGCGCATCGTCGTCGCGAGGATAGCGACGCGCAGAAGCGGAATGGGAGAAGGCGTTCCGACGCGTCTGCGGTGGGAGGAGGAGGGACAGGGAAGGATGCGCAGCGGGCATCGTCGTCACGGTGGGTGGCCGAGGGGATGAGAGAAACGGGGGCGGAGGAAGCGGGGAAAGGATGGGGGTGGCGGAAAGGAAGCAAGAATGTAGCCGGCGCAGGCATCGTCGTCTCGGAGGAGCTCGGGAAAGGAAAGAAAGAACGAGAAGGGGAGCCCGGGCGTCGTTGACGCATAAAGACGGGTAACGGCATCAATCTCCCGAAAGGAGGTATCGGACGCGCGCTCTCCACCAGCAAACACTCACATAATGTATCTCCCCAAACGGCACAAAGAAAGTCCGCAGCGTCTCCTCCCCCACCAGCAGGCTCAGCCCCCCCCTACAAAGACGGTGGTGTTGTACGGGTCCGGGCTGGAAGGAAGAAGTTAGTGTGGTGTGTTACGAATAAAAATGAAAACCTTATTCCTAATACACCATATCGAGTCGATGGAGTGAAAGAGACACCCAAACGCACCTCATCAACTGCTCCCCATTCGGCCCAATCAGATTCCCCAATATCGCGCGTGCGTGCGCGTGGTGCTTCCACTCCGCCGATGTCGGCGACGTCCATTCCGCGGCGTTGGGGGTCAGATTCGGATTCGGATTGACGGAAATGGCAGTCGTGGGGGCGTTGGGGGCGTTGCCGTTGCCGGGTGCGAAGGACGCGTTGCCGACAGACGCGCCATTCTCATTCCCATTCCCGTACCCACCCTGATATGCGTCATACCCCCTGCCGGCGATGGGCAGACACACTCGGGGGCGCGAGGGGGAGCGCGAGCGTTACGGCCCCGGCCCCGGGGGCGTGCTGGCTCGGTTGTTGCTGAGTCGGCTGTTGCTGCTGCTGAGTCGATTGTTGTTGCTGAGACGCGTGCTGCTGCCCACCCTCCCCGTAGGCGCGGGGAGCCGGTGACGGTGCTATTCGGGAGGACGCCGCTGCTATTCGGGAGCGGTGCGTCGCCGACAACAGGCGGGGGCTTGAATTTGGCGGTTGCGGGGGAAATGCACACTATGGGAAGGGGAGGACAGGACAGGTGAAGCGGGAGGACGGACGGGGATGGGATGGATGGGAAGGTGGATGGATTTATGCGCGCCAAGTAGAGGGGAGCGGGAGGAGGAACAAGACGAAGAGGGGACAAAGCAAGCGGATGACGAGGAGATGAAGCGGAAGGAGGAGGAGGAACAGGGGAGGACGAGGATGGAGGACGAGGAGCGAGAAGCGAGAAGGACGATATATGCGCAAAGTATCGACAAAAAACGGGATATATGCGCGTCAGGAGGGGAGTACATGGAAGGAGGAGAACAAATAGTCCAATCAACATGCGTTCTTGAAAGCGAATAAAAGCCAAATATACGCACTCGGTCGACTAAGGCAATACAGCCCATGCAATGATGCATCTCGATCAGCGCGCGCTGTTGGTCCGCCTCGTCCGTGAACCTGCGGGAGCATATCAGTACAAGAACGACGCAATAAAAAAACACCCACCTACCAACCCATACCCGACTAACGCCCGTCACCGGGTCCAGCATAATCTTTGCGCTCTTGCAGCTCTGGAACGAGCGGATAAACTTGGGCTCGCGGTCGTTCCGGAGCCCGAGCACGGGGTTGCGGAAGACGGCCACGAGGTCGCTGTTGGATGTGTTGGACGTCTCGGGCGCGAGGTCGCCGACGAAGATGCCGTATTCCTTGGGGCTGCGGTAGTGCTTTCTGCGAGGCCGAGGCATAATACACCGCGCCGGGAGGAAACACGGGGGACGTCGCGCCCTGCCCGGGGCCCAATTAAGCACGAACGGCCTTGTGGAGTTGGGCATCGTGAGCTGCGCGCCGCCCGAGGGCGCTATTTGGGACAGGACGGCGGCGGAGTGGGCAGGCGAGGGGAAGGTGAGGAAGCACTAGCCGGAGATTGTTGGCGTGGGTGTCGGGCGGAGAGTGTTGCGGATCCCAGCCCATGAGTGCGCAGACCGGCTTGGCGTACTCGTCATCCGAGGGCGTAAACGAGGAAGTGAACGAGGGCGTATACGACGAGGGATAAGGCGAGGGCGCAGCAGACGGGAGTACTCACGCGCACGGCGAGTCTTCGAGCCTGCGCTTCAGCGGAAACTTACGGGCGTTGGGCCAGGCGTGCGAGGCGGTATTGGTCACGTGAGTGGGCAAATAGAGCACAACAACGCGTCTCTCTTCTTAGGGGCCGAGCTTACTGGCTGCCGTGGTACACGGTGAAAGAAAAATGACACTTTCTGGGATATAATATGGAGAGACACGATTGGACTCAAACCCAAATCAAACGGGTCATATTCTTCTCCCAACTGGACTCTACCGTTGTTCACGATCTATCGTGAGAAGGCGTAGGATCTCAATCTGGCCTTAAGATTTCTTGGAATACATTTCTATTTGGGCTAACATGCGAGGGAAATCAATACAGTGGGGAAAAATCACGGAATAAAATTCCATAAACAATCGCCGTTGTATTTCCAGGTTGAGACGTTGCCGAGGTTGAGACGTTGCCGAGATCCAGACTCTTAGCCACATAATCTGAAGGAAACCAGTGCCTATGAAGGAATTGAAACTAGTAGAATCATCACACCCATTGAATCTGTGGCGCGGTCAGTGGAATGAATGAATATAAAGGAGACGCATTGGAGCAAGTAGTGAAAGAGGCCATTATTAGAACATTGAAAGCAAAGAAACGAAACCATTAAAACCATCGCGCACACGGTGAATTTGCGGCGCGGTCATTGATAGGAATATATGGAGTAGCAATGAATGAAGCTATTATCAAAACATCGACCTAGAGCTTAACTGTCGGGCCAGGGAGTGACTTGGATGGACCCGATATCACGCCTGCTAGGTTTTGAGGGCCACGCGTGGATCGGATAAAGCGAATCAAACTTCAACATCTAGGTATCTCAAGCTGGCTAGACGCGATCCAACGCCGTGAGAATCAAAGTCAGATGAAGTACAGTCTTCAGTTGCATAAAGGTATCAAAAGGTTACAGAGTAATTGAACCTCGGCTCGTCCATGCCGATACAGAGTAGAAGGATGCATAAAAGAGATAATGGTCTCGGGGCTTTGTGATGAAGGGTAAGAGGGGGAGGCTAATCACGAATCCAACGATAAATAGCGCCACCCGAATTGACGCCCCAAACCACACCATCCGTACCCGCACCAATATCGACCAGGCTACCACCGATCTGAACCCAGGGCTCACTATCATCGCCCGTATACGTGTAGATGTTGCCGCCGCTGTTCACCCCCCACACATTAGTTTTTATTCCCGCAGAGATGGCACTGAGGTTGCCAGAAACGAGGACCCAGTGATTGGGATCTCCTTCGTCCCCGGTGTAGCGATAGATCTTGCCAGCGGAGTCGACCCCCCAAACTGTGCCATCTGCACCCGCGCCAATGTCGGTTAGGGAGCCAGGGATTTGTACCCAGGGCTTGCTGTCGTCACCGGTGTAACGATAGACGTTGCCACCAGCATTGACTCCCCAGACACTGGTGCGCGATCCAGCAGAGATTCGTTTGAGTGCACCGGGAATTTTAATCCAGTGCTTGGAATCCCAGCCATAGCGATAGACGTCGTTCGCGTTGACCCCCCAAACCGTGCCATCAGCAGCCGCGCCAATGTCGGTTAGAGCGCCAGGGATTTGAACCCAGGGCTTGCTGTCTTCGCCGGTGTAACGATATATGTTGCCACCAGCATTGACTCCCCAGACGTTGGTGACCGATCCAGCAGAGATTCGTGTGAGAGACCCAGTGATATTTTTCCAAGGCATTGCTAGCGGTGATACACTTGATAAAACAAAGGGCTCAGTGTCATGAACGAGGAAGAATAGTCAGTAAAATCTACCTGATAAAGCACAGACTGCATAAATGTAAGCACAGAATATTCATGGGTTGAATTGTGTACTTACCGCTGTAAACGATCGCTGGCAATGAGGCGATTGATGAGGGGGAGGTTTCTACAAGCGCTGTTTATGTAGTGCGGACAGAGCTCGAATATCTTCAAACCCACCTGAGACGCCGGCACTTCGAACCACCGTGACACGGAAGCGTTCTTCGCTTCACGGTCCACAAACTTCAACAAGCGAGGTACGTACGACACGCTTTTATTAAAGCGTCTGTCGAGGAGAGACAACTTGGCAGCGTCAATGGATCTTAGGGTTCTGCACGGGTCCACCCGCGGGTACCAGACTGTACCAGAAGGTCAACCCGAACTCGGACCCGCCAATACCGTACCCGACCGATCCGCGGGTTCAAACCCGTACGCATCAGCCGCGGGCCGCCAAGCACCCGCGGGTTCACCCGCGCGGGTCCACGGTATTGCGGCGGGTTTGAAACTAGGTGTCGGCGTCCACGCGACTATAACCTTGCTTGGATTCTCGTTTTCTCTGATCGAGAAATCATGGTGGAAGAGGACCTCTCACTGGATTGTCAATTCGGATTTTTTTAATAAAAAAAAAAGTCAGTGGGATCCCGGAGATAGAAAATTAAGGGATAAGGAATCTGAAGTCCGGTGGGCAAAAAATGAGGATAAAAACTGCCACTGCGCCGAGGTTAAGATGGAATTTGCCTTTACCTGTGGGGCGGGCGGGGCAAAAAAGATGGATCCGAATGATGTTGCTCGAACATTATTGCAGTCTCTGTTTGAAATATTTCGACCTCTGTTAGAATTGTTCCGACGTATGGTTCAACTCCCAATTATGTGCTGGAAGTGTGTACAAGTAGGATGTTAATTCTGCCTACGGGATGACACTTAGCGGCTGCTATTGGTATAATGTATAACCCACGCACAATATCTCATAATAAAATATTTGACGAGGCTGCTACATCCAACTCACCACCGCAAATGAGCCCGGCTGGACGCATAAACTGATGGACCCTGTCCAGAAGCGGTCAAATATAAGCTGAGTCTGAATGATGAAGTTAGTTCGCCGGTGAACTGCGTCAACTAAGTTCAAACGACACGAACAAGCTCCTGCGCAGGTAATATGTGTTTCCTCCAACCAGAAGCATCACATCGGTGTTTTGAACCAGATTCAATCAGAAGATATCGTTTCAACGAAGTAGAAAATAGGCACCGAATACTCCGAGCCAGACTAATTCCTCAGCTGGTACAGCACATCCCCCCGCGGGTCCCCTTCCGCAGCGTGAGACCGCACCTGGTGTTCCACCGTGTCCAGGATTGCGTGGAGTGCGTCGACGCAGGTCCTGTCGGCGGTTATCTTGTCGATGGGCTGTATGATGCCATGTAGTTTCTCTTGAAGCAAAAGGACGGGGTTGTGGGCTTGATTCAGGAGAGCTAGATGTTCTGGTGCGATATAGGGGTCTGTGACGAGAGTGTGCACAGCCTGCACAGCCCCAGATTGAACTTCAGAGAAAGCCACGTAATGATTGGCTAACAAACTCATCAGGTCTTCAGGGCATCTATGGGAGACCCAATTGTATGCAGACCTCATTCAGGTGTCTACAAGTAGCCCAACTCTGCAAGCTTAAGGTGCAACACATAACATGGTTAAAAGTAAATTCATGATATATTCAGATCAGTCCGAAGGTACAAATAGATAGATTCCTCACACCACCGCCGCCAGCATGCCAAAGGGAGCAAGCACAAAGAAGGGAAAAAACAAATAGGTCCTTGAGATACATCTGATGTACAATTGCCGGTTGAGTGACAGGTTTGTGCATAGTAGGTTGAACAAAAGTGAAATTTGAGGTGAAAACACTGTTCCAAAAATCACATTTCAATTTCAAGGTTCTTCTGGTGTGTGTCCACAAGTTCATGATCCTTTTCTTCAGATGTTGGGTCTTGACTCTTTTCAAGATTCGTCACATTCAGCTCTGCAACTTCCAAATTCCCGCCTCAACTGTGGCCAGTTTTTCATCAATCCGAGCCACATCCCTGCTCTGTGAGGACCTTTCAAACAAAGGCCTTGCTGCCTTCCACAATTCCACTGCCCTCAAAATCTCTCCATGGCTTTTCCAGATATCAGCTATTCGAACCATGCAATCAGCCCTCCACTGGTGGACATCCATGAATGTGAATCCATCCAAAGCCACATTGAACAGGCTGAGTGCTGTTTCCACATCTTCTTGTACAGCAGAAATTTGGCCAAGGCAGCGGAATGCTTTCATAATAGCCAGCTTGTTATTGTGTCTCAATGCTAGCACAAGGAATATCCCTGCCCAACCAATGGTGGTTTGTATATCATTCATTCCAGTAGAAGGGTCTGCAAGTCTTTCCAGGCAAGCAGTTACTATTTCTATGTCAAAGCTTTGTGACCAAGCAAAACATTTTATGAATATCACTTTTGCAGTTCCAAGGTCACCATTTCGGAGAAACAGCTCTGCCAATCGGTGATCTATTACCATTCCTAGATTGGTTTTTGGAAACCCATATAATGACCTGCAGTGCAGTTGACATTGGGCCACACTTTGCTGAATGAGTCCAGAATCTATTCCACAAGCGATGTCAATGAGAGCAATATTCAGGTTTGCTAGAATTGATCCAGGTTCCATCGGTTTCCTAGCGGCAGCAATGGAGACCTGAATGCGGCGTGACTCCAAATATTCTGTTTTCATAAGATGGACTTCTGCAGTCGAACTTTGGAGACGTATATCCAATGTACATCCTTTAAGACCACATGAAATCAGAAGCCGTGCGGCTTCTTTGAGGAGGATTTGAGTTTCAGAATAGTTTGCACACATGGTCTGACACCTGGCTTGGATGAACAGGGCTTCTGCTAGTGGAAAGATACCGCCAAGGGCCTCTGCATATTCTTGTGCTCTAATAGCATGTTTCTTAGCACCATCTGGATTTCCCATCCTGACCATGAACTGGGATATCATGAACAGGGCTTGTAGCCCAACGCTACTAGGGGATCCAGTACTATCTGCCAAGGAGAGCACTTTTTTATAATATGCAAGAGCACCAGCCATGTTGGATTGGGCAAAGGTGTGATATAGTCCGAGGGCAGAGACCCACTCAGCTAGTGAAGAATGAGACTAATGTACCACAAACCCACAGAGTCTGTCTTACCTTTTTTCAATGGATCTTTGGTCTCGAAATATTCATCCCCCTGCCTGATTATTGCATGAGCATCAGCAAGAGGCACCCTTCCAGCAGTTCTAATCATCTGAATCAAGTAGTCTCCAAACATTGGACTGTCTTTCCAAAACAAAAATGGTTCTGATATTTTCAGTATCAGTGGTGAATATGTGCCCTGTGTCCGGTTAAGGAAGTTGCTTAGGTTCAGAATACTCTGGTAGTTCTGGATAGCATCTGGACACTCCGTGTCAAGAGAATCCAGAAGAAGACTGTTGATATTGCCGATATTCCTTGAAAGTTGTGTAACTATTTGGGCTGCATTAAGATCCCGGTGAAGTTCCCACAGATCAAGAAGATCGTGAAAGTGCTTGCGAAGTTTTAGCTTCAGCACATTTTTTGGAGGATGGGAATGGAGGATGTGAACTCGGATAGGAGCAAGGACTTGGATTCGTTTTTCTTTATCCATAAATGCAAGGGCTGTCCTGAGCAGAGTGGTTTTGCTTGCAAGGATGTCTGTAATAGGTAGTTCTGCTTGCAGCAAGTCAGCATCTGTGAACCCATCTGGAAGCATTGACAGAATGGTAAGCAGGTCCTGAGCTCCTTGTGTCATGCGGGAACTTGTGAATGACAACATGATTGAGATGTCCAGACTAGATCTCTTGTCATATCCATCTGAAAGCATCCTGGTGCTTTCTGTTTGCCATCGAGACATGGCCCTGCCACAGCCTTCATGGGCAGCCACACTTGCCATGAGGCTAATTGCTAGGGGCATATGCCCTGTGAGTTGAAGTAGTTGCTCAACTTTTTCTTCTTCATGTCTGTTGTCTGCAACCTCAATGAATGCTTCGAGTGCTGCAGAGCCAGAAAGTGGCTGGAGAGGTGCCAAAAATGGGTGAGTCCACTTGACTTTTGCTGGACGTTCAGCACCGCGCATGGTGATCTGTAGGCTAGTTGAGTCACAAGATTCCTTGAGTACAATCTCACACACCATCAGTCCTAATTGAGGAACATCTGTCAAGAGAGAAAGGAATTCTTCTACTTCCTTCTTTGACGAGCCCATTTCCCAAGATGTCTCCAGATTATCCAACACCAGAAGAGATGGAGGACTATGCATGAAATGTTGGGCAACTTTCTTTGACAGATTGGGTCCTTTCTCAAGTCCAATATGGTCTGCAACAGCTGACACCAGCTCAATAGATGTTGGGGTGGAGTGGCATTGGACAAAGTATCGGTGCGAATACTTTTCCACTACTGCATCAGCATGGAGAGCCACAGTGGCAAGACTGGTCTTTCCCATGCCCCCAGCACCCAGGATGGCAATGCGGGGGGAGGGCTCCATAAGAATCCTCACAACCTTGTCAACCTCGGATTCACGGCCATGGAAGATTTGAGGAGAAGGGGGGAGCATGGACAGGGATCCAGAGCTGCATAAATTGTTCAGCAAGATTCATAGTACAAAAGGATTCTGCAGACCTCCCCCCAAAACTTGACAAAGTATCTGAAACCTAAGAAACTTCAGCAGGGACAAGGGGAAGATGAAGCTGTTCTCACAGTTGAACCATCAGAATTGGTCAGTTCCGGGTGAGCTTCCAGGAGGGCAACAAGCTCCTCATGTTGCTGCTTTGCATCCTCCTTCATTTGCACTATGTTGGACAATGTTGAACCCGTGGCTCGAATCTGGAATAAATTAGAGATACACAACCACAAGTTAAATTGATGTACTGCGAATGTTTCCTGGGCATGCCTGAGTTCATTGCCGTATTCTTTTAATCTTGCGGCGCTGTCCAGCCGCCTGAATACCTGCTTGATTTTTCCCATCCTTCCCTGGCCATTTAGAAAAGTGAGTAATTTTTGAAGGGTGCTATTATAGTGTCTCAATACAGGTGCTTCAAGGAGAAGTGCAAAGTTCCGCCTACTCCGTGAAATTGGCTATGTCATATAACAATGCCGTTGGAAGGGCCCCTGGGGCTTCGGACAAAGAATATAGTTTCAAAATGGTGCAGAGAATTTCGTGTATTTGTGCAACCATTTCAAAACATTCGTCCTTGTTGGAATGAACTTTCTGCTCAAAGTCTTTTTTCCAGCTCATGATGGATATGCTTTAGGGACTTACCTCAGCACATTTCACAATTGCCAAAGTCAATGCAGAAGTAGATCCTAGGAAAGGCACACTGGCAATCTGTGCAATTTCCTTTGCAGTGGTGGCTGCAAGAGTGGTGTATTCAATCAGGTTCTTGAACTCTGCGGAAGGCTGCATTGGGGGCATGTTCAAAATGTGACGGACGGGACTAGTTGCGAATCCTGGATATATATACTCTTGGTTCTACCTGTATTTTCACTCTCATATCCGGGCCCGGGTAAGAGGATGCAGTTTGAATGCCGCATAGCACATATTCTCGATTTGGTCAGATAACCACCGGATCGGGTCTAATGCGTCCTATACAGAGTTCTCCAATTATGTATGTATTTAATTTATCATACTATCTTTGGCCCACTTATGCAAAATCTTTTTGATCGGCACTGTTCTCCAAAACCGTTTACCCAACGGCCACCGGAATTCACATGGAGCATCCTTAATATATGAATTTCAATCGTGTGAAGTGGCCTAATTTTTGAGCTTCAACCGCACTTGCAGGAACATTGCCGAGGTGAAATGACCAAATACCAGCTTTTGCAAGATTTTTGATTCGGAATTTGGCAGGTGATTACTTCATCAAAATTTCGCAGAAAAGCAGGATTTGATTTTCAGGTGGGTGCAAATCTTCTTGGAATGCTCTACAAACTTGGAAACAGCATGTCTCCTATCAGGAGAGTAATCCTCTTTTTTAATGGAGGCTTTAAGCTCATATTCCACCTGCCACATCGAAGTCTTGCATAAGTGGGCCGGATTGCATAAGTGGCAAATAAGTGGGCCAAAGATAACACACATTTCTATTCCCCTTCACTGCGATCCCTATTGTGGATATCAACGTTGCAGGCAGAAGGAAGACAATTAATAATAAAGTATGCTAATAATGCACCACATCCGACGCATGCTTCGCCTTCAAATCTGTTGGATACTATCTCCGACTGCCTAGTGGGCCGAACTAACTAGTGGGCCACTTGCTCAATACAAGGGCAGGGTGGGTATAACTATTCAATTTTGTGGTTGGGGGATGGAATACAAGCTATGACGATGTTGCTTGCCAAATTTGGAGGCTCACCGACTCGGCGATCAATTGCTGTGGGATGTTCTTGATCGGCATGTCAGGCTGTAGTCATCATTTCTTATCTCCGGCCGGCCTGCGCACGGCTTCTTTGGGCTCTTTCTTCCCCAATTCCTCGCCGATTCACAAGTTTGGGGGCTCTTTTTCATCCCCTGGTTCGGGGGGACAGCACGGCATACTCAGATTGTCGAAAAGCCTTCTCTTCACTCCTCTAGCACCCCAACCAAAATGTTCGTCTTATCCCAAATAACTCAATCTGGCCACCTCCACAGCAAACGAACCACATTTCCCGGCGCCCCGAAATTTTGAGATCATATCCAACGCACGTACAGCTACATCCTCCCAAATCGACGGGCCCCCAAGTCCCCGCCTTCTCCTTAACGGCCAGTTACTACTTCAATCCACCATATTTAAGTGGCACCAAAAAACGAGTTTTTTTCGAGGTGTTACAGGCATGGGGGGAATATCTTCTGCAGTGAGATATGTTTAAACATGACTTATGAACTAAATTGTACCAAAACTCCGAATGTCGACACCCTCTGTGCCGTTCCCAGCGAGCCATTCAGTCGATACCCCAAATTCACCCATGTCCCTGGCTGAAAATAGAAATATTTACACCGGGAATATGCCTCTGATACAAATTTTGAGTGACCATAATAACTCATTTACACCTTCTAGATGATTTAGGATGCGCTTGCGTGCAGAGGAAGCACAGGAACCAGTAATTTTGCAGGGTGGCCCACTAGGCCGATTATGCTCGATTCGGGGTTACTGCCGAAATTAATTCGCCGATCCATCAAGACATCATGTAAATTCCCAGGAACGGTCCAAACTCACTCGCAGGATGCCTGCCTTCATTTTAAGACCCATAATATTGCATCTACTTGGAAGCTTCCAGGGGCTGAGGGTTCAAAGTCCTTAGGTGGCCCACCTAGTAGCCAGTCGGAAATAGTAGGAGCCAGTGACGTGAAGAGAAACCCAACACATTTCAAGCGGAGGTTGGGTTCCACTCCCATCACCAGCGAAAGCGCACATCGTTCTAAAATTTCGAGGAGACAGAAACCTTCTTCTATCGTCCAAGAATACTCACAAGTTTTTTCCGGAGCAATGCGCGTGGTGAATATTCAATTTTAATTATGATATTATCCCCATGACCGTGCCCGGCAACGCTCGCTTAACGGTTTGCTCACCGAATCTCCTGGTTCGCCCACCGGGCAACCACCGGGGCATGCAAGCGATGTGGGTTTACATATGCCGGATGTACCGGGGGCATAGAGTGGCGGGGGAAATGGGGATGGAACTTGGATGTGGGAGTCGAGGCAAATCCCAAGCGAAGTTTGTTATTTCTTCCTGTCAAAATGAAATAATAGAAATAACTACTACACCACGTACATACGCGCGCAGAGCGGAGCAATAAGTAGTAGTCGTGCGTAGGCAGATAGCGGTAGGTGACGGCGGTACATCGCGCGGTCGACGGGGCTGCACAATGGCACCGCTCAACGAGCCGGACGCGAGCTGGCGGACGACGTCATGCTGCAGCTGGGTCGGCACGGGGATGACCTTGACGGAAGACAGCGGACAAGCGTCCACGCGCCGCCTGCCGCACAAGGCCTCCGCGCGCACGCGACGACCTTGCGCTCCCCGTGCCGTCGGCGCTCGCAAAGATGTCGGCGGCATACCACACGAGGGGCGCAGAAGCGCCTCCGCGCGCGCAGCGATGTCCTATCCGTCGTGCTCCTCAGGTCGCGGCGATTTAACCATGTCCTCCTCGAGTCGCCACGCGATAACCGTGCTCTCCCCGAGCGCCGGCGCGATGGCCTTGCCCTCCCTGAACCGTCACGCGATGGTCTTGCTCTCCCCGAGCTGCCGAAGGATGACCGTGCGCTCTCCAAGCCGCTACGCGATAGCCTTCCGCTCCCCGAGTCACCTTGCGAGGAGCATGAGATGACCGTGCGCTCCTCGAACCGTTGGACCATGAACGTGTGCTCCCAGCCGTCGCACGATGGATCTGCGCTCCCCGCGCCACAACGCGATCTCCTGAGCCGCCGCGCAATGATCGTGCGCTCCCCGAGCCACGACCGAATAACCGTGCTCTCCCCGTGCCGAGCGCGATGCGAGCCGACGCGCGGCATGCGTTGCTCCTTCCGCCGCGAGGCTCGCGAAGATGTCCGACGCCTACCGCACGAGGCACGCAGCGCTGGTCAGGCTCGCGCTGAAGATCAATAGGTACGTATCCAAGGGATGGAGCGGGGCAGAGGTGGGAAGGGAAGGGATGAGGGAGGGAGTAAACTAGGAGAAAGAGAAGCGCGAGGACGGCGGAGAGAAGCGCAAGAGGAGGGGCGGAGCGGTGAGGCGTGTCGCAAAGAAGGAAGGACGAGTGGTATGGACGATGACCGGACTGCGCCGCGCACGCGCCGTCGACTTTCCACAGCGTCATCTCGCACACTCATTGAGCGCCTGCTGCAGGTCGTGGTGCGGAAGGCGGAGCGGTAGGGGTTGCAGAGCAAGTGGTGCCTAGTGGTGCCTAGTGGTTGGTGTCGTTTGCGGGGATGGTCGGTAAGGACATAGAGAAGAGTGGGGCACCCGGGCAATACGTACATGACGCTCTGCCGTACTATGGGGCTCACGTCGACGATGCAGAGCGACTCAGGAGAAGCGGGCGCGCGATCTGCGAGAGGACAGCGGCGACGTGCGCAGGGCTGGGGAAGGTGAGGAAGCAGTAGCCGGGGTTATTAGGGTGGGTGTCGGGCGGGGGGTCGCGGGACGCGGATGACTTGCGGGTCCCAGCCCATGAGTGCGCCTGCTTGACGTATTTCGTCCATCCACGGCTCGAGGTCGCCCCACCAGAGCGAACAGGAGGGCGGCGTATACGAGGAGGTGCTGGAAGGCGTACACGAGGACGCAGAGGAGGGATACGGCGAAGGCGCAGCGGGCGGGGGGTGAGACGGCATGGTGGTGAGGGGCGTTGGCGTTGTTTGCCATCATTGCCAGCGAGTCCTGTTCGACTCGGACCCGGGCACGCGGAGGGCGATCGGAGCCACTCGTACTGCTGCTCTGGCAGCACAAGAATGTGTAATGGTCCGGCCTACCGCTGCGCGGAAGTGGAGCGGGATCGCCTCCTGGAGCCTCCTGGGTCATATCGGAGTACATACAACTTTAGTAGCATAGGCATTCATGAATGCCTATTGATGGTGCGAACAGGTTTCTGGCTGATAGAGCCTCGGCTTGTTGATAGAGCCGCCGGCATCTTGATAGCGCGTGATAGTAGACACCTGGTCTTTTGATAGCTCCTCATAGAGCATGCCTTTACTGTAGAGCCTTGTAGAGTCCATTACTCTAACGAAGCTCCATGGGTGACTGCTCATCACCATTTCCATCATTTTTCCATGCGGTGTGTTCACTGCTGCTGGTGCCAGTAAGTATTTATGATAAAAGGCGAAGTCCATGCATGTCTATCAATCTTTCCCTCTCACCATCTCCTGCACGCAAGTCCGCCTCGAACTACTTCAAGCCCTCAAGATTTTCTCTTCAAGATTTCCTGCTCGCATCTACAAGACTCTGCTGTTCCAGGCCCTGCTTGCAAGACCTGTCGTCAATTTATCAACCTCACATCAACTTGAATGCGCAAATTTCCTCTGAGTCTGCTCAAGCCAGTGTATTTCAACAACGGGCATTCTGGAACTCTATTTTTGTTTCGTTTTCTGTAATAGTACCCTAGTAACTGTGAATAAATTCTATTGAACTTCACTTCTTTCTTTATTGTCTCGCGTCTGAAGGGATGATGAGGGGGGGGAATTTGCGAGGTCCAGCACCTTGAAATGAATCGCTGTTGAGTACTTCTTTCAGTGAGCGGTCGGACTGAGATACTCTCACTGGACCGAAAAAGAAGGCGGTGGAGCAACTTCAAACCTGCCTCTGTACGTACACATGCCATACTCACCTATATTTTGAATGCACTAGACATACAAATAAATTGAACAATACTATCAACACAAACAATCAATAATTTTTTGGGAGGGAGATTCCACCTCAATCGACCACACCAGCCGGCAGCAAAGCAACATAGTCAAGCGGTGCCGGCTCAACGCCGTTCGCCTGCCCCACAATTTTCAGTATATCACCCTTCTTGATAGGCACCTGGTGGAACGTGATCCTTGTCGCCGAATGCCCGTCCAAATATATGGATGGTGTATGTCCGAGCTTCCCGGTATCCACAATATTCCCAACCCATTCTCCGACCATCCTGTTATTGACGAAGACTTGATAACTGCTGTTGCCACCATGCATGTCGAAATAATTAACAGCGAGGTCGTATACCCCAGAGGTAAAGTTGAGAACTTTGGTCGCCGTCCCGATTGTACTGTTGGTACTCGTGATGATGGCAATGGAATTGGACGCCGCCTCGAATGGGCTAACAACGTATGGTTGGTACCCACTCAACTCCATGCTCTCCGCCTCGATTCGGAAAGGATGGTGGCCTACCCTCCGGGCATCATCAGGTATGCCGGTGATAGTGTTGTAAAAATTGACGATGGCATCTCTCCACACAATCGAGTGACCAGCCTGGAAGACCTGTCTGAACAGCACATCCTCAAAACGTTCATCGTCAATCTTTCCTTTCAATGATTGCCACATCGCAACGAACTTCTGAGCAGTCTCGGCTCCTTCGTAATGTGCGTCGTAGAAGTGCTGGATGACCGTCTTCCCAGATTTCAGCCTTTGGGTATAGTTGACATGATGAAACCACAGGAGGAGATTGTCGGGCGTAGTCTCTATGTTTTCGTACATCGCAGCCACCTCTGGCGGGTACTGCCCTGAAAACCCTGTCCCATTGGACACTGTACGATCCATCCCAATGCCCGTATGATCTGCACGAGTCCATTGACCCCAAACGGTATTATCCAGCGTCTGAGGATTAGGACCGAAATGTGTATAGAGGATATCATTCAAAGTCTGCTCCCCGAGGTTTCCGCTATAATTCTCGTATGCAGGCCAAGAAGCCATCGACATCTGACTGATGGTGCCGATGACCTTCTTGTCAAGACCGAATGTGAGACGAGTCCAATCTTGCAGGATCTCCTCGGAGTCGCTCGTCCAATCCCACGCTAGATGTCCATACGCGTATAGGTTCGACATGGCGAGATGACTTCCCAGCCAGGTTTCTTTGAGCCCGACGTTGACGACAGCTGCTGAGCCGCCAAGAGGTCGCTTAAACCGTTCGCCGGTGATAACATTCCGCACGAACGACGACTGGTTCTGCACTCGGAGGTCGAAATCCAAGATCGTCCTCCACAGCGGTGGAAGATACACAAGGTGGCACTGCTGGCCCAAATACTCCTGCGAAACTTGCAGCTCGATAGCCGCATTCGTCTTGAGAAGGTTGGCGAACAGCGGTGACGCAGGCTCTCGGACCTGGAAATCGATAGGACCATATTTGATCTGAATGATGACGTTGTCGTCGAATTGACCATCTAGAGGTCGGAAGAAGTTGGCGGCAGCATTGGCTCTGTCGGCTTTCCAGTCGCCTTCGTTTGGGAGTTGGTTGTATACGAAGGCGCGGTACATGACTATGCCGCCGAATGGCTCGATGGCTTTGGCGAAGAGGTTTGCACCGTCGGCGAGAGTACGGTTGTATACCATGGGACCGGGAGTGCCTAATCACCGTGGACATGAGCATAACACTGGGTAGGACAGCGAGCCATTTACCTTCACTGTCTGCTTTGACCAGATACCCAGCAAAATCTGGGATTCTGTCGTAGATTTGCTTGGTGATACCATCCCAGAACGCAATGACCTCAGGATCCAACGGGTCATAGGTACTGAGATTCCCAAGTAGCATCGGAGACGCAAAGTTAAGGGACAATCCAAGCTGGATACCATATGGCCTAAACACGTCCGCAATTCTACCGACACCTTGGATATTCTCTGGGTTGATAGTGGTGGAGTTTGCATTGACGTTGTTCACAACTACAGCGTTAATTCGGATGGAGGATAAGAGTCGGGCGTATTCCGAGGCACGGGTCAGGTCGGATACGACATGTCCGTCTGCGAAGAAGATTGAGTTGCCAGCGAAGCCATTGGTGACGCTTCCATCCATGTTGTCCCCTGGCAGAGGAGGTCGGCCTCAACTTTAGCAGGCCCCATCAGAAAATTGGCGACTCACATGAGTTTATCCAACGAACTGGTGCAGCTGGGTTAGTCGCATATTCGACATTGGAGAAATTTCCCTGTGCCAGCATAGATAGGTACTCGAAAGCACCGTATAGAGCACCACGCTCGTTTTTTTCCGAGAATCTGTACCGTGCTACCCTTGACATTAAGCCAGAATCCATCTTCTTCTAGCTTGTGTTTGACGGGGCTGCTCCCAAAAGCCTTCTGAAACTGTGAAACGGTACCAACAACAGCTGAAGATGTCTCTTTCCCAATGTTGCGAACACTGAGTCGCTTGCCAAAAATTCCCTGGATACCCTTCTGGAGCTCTTTCCCTGCCGTATTGACAGGACTGTTTGTGCTGGAATTGAGAGCAATTATTGACGAAGGAAGAGGTGTGTTATGTCCTTGAGGTAATGGTGCGTAACGCAGCCATGCTTGCCGGCCATTCTCCGCTGCGGCAACGCCGGTGAAGAGGAAGTAGTAGAGGAGTTTGAGCATTATAGTGGCACGTTGGCCGGCGTCGATGGATTGGAGGGTTATATGTATATTCGCCATTGTGCCGATGTTGTGCCGATGCTTGGTGGTATGGCGTTTAGGAAAACGGCCCGCTGTATCCGCAGACATGTGCGTGAGAGACTTATCCGCCGGGATCAATACAACTGTCCGTTTGAAGCCATATGTCATTGGTCGGTCAGCTGCCCATGTTCCGATTCGCCGTTGCGGCTTATTTGTGTAACGGATGCGCAGACCGTCTGCATCCGCATTGCCCCCGAAGTGTTCAACATTCCGAACAAGATCGCACTGCGGGCCTTGTTCCAATTTCATACCCATTCTTATTCCTATGGAAGTACTAGTATCTGCAAAATGGAGCGGCGAGCACAAAGTAAAAGCAAAAAAAAAATACCTCAATCTCCTGGACTCGTAGTGGCCTATGTCCATGGAGGATGCTCGAATCATTTGACTAGGGCCTACTTCAGAACAAGGATGAAGGACGGCTGCGATTGTGGGTTGGCGGCCGTTCTTAAAGTATGGAATGAGGAATCCAGAACAACACTTGATTGCACGGAGGAAGTGTGTAGCTTTCCATATTGACTGACGATGTTATCTCATCACCACGCCCGACAACGCAATAGCTCTACGGTCTGCCACAGAATCTCTTAGTACTTCGACAGGTATATGCATGAGTTATGTGTTTACGTATCCCGGAGGATACCGGGGGCACGGAGTCAGAGGGAAAAGTGAGTGGAATATCGGAGCAGGCTGAACCAGTGTGAGCTAGTGTTGTCAAAGTTCGGTTCGGGAAATCGGTTCGAACCCGAACCGGACTGAACTGAACGCGAAGTTCAGGTTCAGGTTCGGGAAATCACCGAACCTGAACCCCAAGTTCGGTTCAGGGTTCGGTACAAGCAGCAATTTCCCGAACGCGTCCGAACGCGTTTGAACTCCCGAACCGGTATTAAAATTTTGGCCTGAAATTTTCCTGATTCACGCTACTAATCAGGCCTAAATATGTCCCAAATAACCTACAACATTCGCGAATTTCGTTCTCCCTTTTCACAACGATGCTTGAAGATAACTATGCCCCATTCTCTAGTTGAATTTACTGCTCGGCACCTCATCTCTGGCAGACGAAGCATTTTTACGGTGCAATTTCTGATGAACAAGGCGTAAATAGTAAGAACCCCAAGAGCTTCACAAAATTTGAACAATGAATATCGTTCCTGTGGCCCAAAGAAATTGTAGCTGCCTCAAAAATGTTGTAAATGCATCAAGTGGTACTAATATGGTCACTGCAGTGGTGCCAAGGCAGGGTGTGCAATTTTTGGGGGTGACCGCTCAATGACCGCTTCACATTCCTTTTTGACTGTCTTAATCAGTTTATATGACGATGCGGACAACCTTCGATACAAGTGCTGCATTTTTTTACCCTTGGGTGCTCAAATCTACGGGTGGAGGGGACAAAGTTCGGTTCACACGTTCGAACACCGATGAACGCCGAACCGAATGCGGTGAACCTGAACCGAACCGAACTTTGACAAAACTAGTGCGCGCTTTAGTTACTTTTTTCTCTCTCGTTTCCCCAAGGGAAAAAAGAAGAACTGCATACCAAAATTATATACAACCGCAGAGCGGTGGAGAGTAAGAAGAGTAACGTAAAAAAATAAATGACCGCAGTTGTATCAAGTGCTGTCGCAAGTCGGCGACAAGCCGGACGCGTGGCCGGCAAGTTCGGCCAAGAAGGGAGCGCGGAGGCGCACGAGGAGGTGGAAGAGGGCGCGGGCAGATACGACGCGGGCACGGCGTGTTGGTGGTGGTGGTGCAAGCCGCAAGTGATTAATGCCCGGCAACGGCCGAGCGAGGCATCTGATCTCATTTGTAAGCGCTCTTTTTGGCAAACAATCTTTTTTTTTTTTTTTTTTTTTTTTTTTTGGTGGTACATAGGCCAGTAGCAGCTAACAATTGGTTAGCCCATCTGGTTTGTAAAGTTTGGAGTGTTAGCCCCAAAGGCAGTGGTTTCCACCACCCAGAGAAATGCGTTCCGCACGCCCAAAGGGCAGTGTGGGACTGTCGTGTTACCCAACGCCTCGGCTGTTATTGCACCGGGATTGGGCTAGTGTAAATGCATGACTACCCACTAAAACTCTGGGCTCCCACAACCATTCAGCCGGTAAGCTAAGTTCATTGTCCAGAATTCCAGACCAGGTCTCGAGGACCAGTGGTTTAGCCAGCGCGGGCCGTTTACCACGTATCGGCCTGTTCGCCAGTGTCATATCCACCTGAAGCCTTTGATTCACCGCAAATTTCCATTTGTTAATAATTTCGTCCTCCGTTGCTGGCGCACCTTCTCGAGATATAACACGGTCATTTCGGAGTTTCCAGATTAGGTACGTTGACTCGGACATCAGAATCCGGTATAGCCGCTGCGCGCCTCGTTTCGCTTTACCCTTATCGTTGTGGAATTCTGCGAGGCCACAACCTAGTATCGTGCCAAGCGACACTGCGGGCCACACGGGCTCCTTCTCAAGCCACAGGGACTTTGCTGCCTTCCAGATAATCTCCTGTCCCGGGCTCGTACACTCAGTCAAGATGTGGTTTATATCCTCTACCTCCCCACAGTTTTTACACATGGCGCGGTCCTCGCATTCGGGGATGTACATCCAATATTTTCCTATCCTGTGGGCATTGTGGAGGCTTCTCCATAAAAATTGGGCTGTCCGTGGAAGGATATCCTTGACCGCCGTAGCTTCCCATATGTCAGCGTCTGAAACGCTCTTGCCAAATGCGACTTGTATCGCGTCACGCACCAAGGCGAGCATTTTTACCGTCGACGGCCTTTGGGGCCGCACCGCAACTTTCACTTCTCGTATACTGCGGTAGAACACCTTCTGACGGTTGCCCTGCAGGCTTAAACCGGGGAGAGCTGTGTCTTTGGGCAGCGAGAGATCCCATGTCTCCATCGTGGTGGCCCTCGCCGCCCTCTTGGCGAGCACGGTGGCCCGCCTGCATAGACCCCCCTCGTGTGAGCCGGGTTTCACGGTCCTGAAGACCGTTGGTGCTCTTCGGGCTTTAAGTTCTCCCGCTAAGCACCGCAGCACATCGCGGTACAGTACTCCTACCCAGCCCTCGTGTTCCCACTTGGGGAGTTTTTTGTTCATGGCGTCGTGGACAGTTTCCTGCGTGCTGACCACGGTGAGTGCCGTTTCTTTGCTTACGCTTCTTATTGCCTCTAACGCGGCGTAGAACTCTGCTATGTATTGTGACCGTTCTCCATTCGACGGTAAACACTTTCCTTTATTTCGGCTGTCGTCTTCGGCGATAAAAATGCCCGCTGCTGCACACGTCGTCCTCCGTGGAGGTGCATGCACCGCCCCCGCGATGTAAATCACCGCGGCTTCGGGGGGTTGTGCGACTTGAGCGGCCCGTCTTCGGGTCCTCGGGTCCGGGCGCTCTCTCGGTTCGTCGGTTCTAAGTGTCATTACGCGGAGGCCCTGGGCGAGGCTCACTATTCTCTCCGGGGGTCGGAAGAGCCCAGATCTGTCCTCCTGGTTCGCTATTAACTCCGTGGTTGCTTCCCCCTCCTCGATTCGTGGAATCCATTTGGGGAGGATTTGCCCGAGCCGTGCAGCCGCTGCTACTGCACACGCATGAGGGTTTTCGCAGCCTCCAGTCTCTCGGTCTTCATCACATTCGTCGCACCCGCATGTAGCACGCGGACCGTGTAGCGGGTTGCTCAGGCGTTGGGCCAAGTCCATACCGTCGCCGACTTTAAGTGCTGCGTGGTTTTTTCGTAAGCAACTTGTTTTTCTGCCATTATTCTCTTGTCTTTTATCGGGGTCTTCCCCAGGGTGGTACCACAATGGCATCTCCCTTAGGATCGTCGCGGGTGGGTGCACCGTCGCAAACTCCATTCCGTACCTATTTATGCACCGTACTAATGGCTTGTGCAGTTTCGGGGGATCGCGCTGGTTCACTTTCAAGTTTTGGATCATAAGGTTAGTCTTGGCTTCTTTCGCCCCCGCTACCGCCTTGACTGTATGTTGCAATAGGCCATGGAGCGCCAGGGACGCCCAATGTGCGCGTTTCTGGGGGTCTGTCTCAGCGAGATCGGCAGCCTTGAGTAACAGGAGAGCATCATTTCTAGCTTCTAGATCGAGCATTCCTATACCCCCTAGCTCTCGGGGTGCCATCAGCGTCTCCCGAGATATCATAGCTGACTTGGAGTCATTGATGAATTCTGCTTGTGCCCGCAGGATATGCTTCGTTACCGCGTCCGGCATTCCGTTTACTTGGGCGAGGTACTGCGAACGGGAGCCGGCCACTATTTGGTCGATATTCTTTTTCATTTTTAAGGCTGGGTTCAGATTTGCCCAGCGTTCGTAATCTGAGTCAATTTTTTCTAGTACCGGCGTCCACACTCCAAAGGCGCTAACTCCGTTACCGATGAAGCTGCCGAGTATCCTGACTGCTTCCCCTTCCTTCGCGATGTGGACGTCTGCGGGAATCTGCTCATCTCCGGGGTGTAGTCGTCTTGTCTCAAGGAGGCGCGCTCTGAATTCTTTGGAGCCAAAGGGGATAATTTCAGTCTTGGTAACGTTGAAACGGGCCCCTGACGCTAAGCACCACTTATCCAATACCTTTTCCAGGTCCTCAAAACCGTCATGTTCGCTCAGGTAGGCTGTGGTGTCGTCGGCAAACAACTTTACGACTGCCTTCTCAGTTATCCCAGGTATGGAGTAGCCTCTTAGATTGGACCTCCTCAGCATCGAGGCTAATGGCTCTATCGCTATATTGAATAATAAGCAGGACAATGGGTCGCCCTGGCGTACTCCTCTTATCACTCGGAAGGACGAACTCAGCTCCCCGTTTATAATTACGCGGGTGTCGGCAAATTTGTATAGAGACCTCACAGTGTTTATGAAGAGGTCCGGGAGGCCGCTCTTTTTGAGGGTGTCCCAAAGGTACGAATGTAACGTTTTATCGTACACTTTTTCCTGGTCGAGGGCTACAATGACTCCGTTCTGTAGGTCCTTCTCGGTGTACTCGACCACTTCCATAGCGAGGTAGATGGCGTCGGTGATTTTTCGCCCCTTCATGAAACCAGTCTGGTCTTTATGGATAATGTATGGGGCTACTCTACTCAATTTGTTTGCTAGTGCCTTCGTAAAAATTTTGTAGTCCGAGTTTAACACCGTTATAGATCGGTAGTTCGCAATGTCGGTCTGGTCTTTCTTCTTGAACAGGGGGCACATCCAGCCCAGTGAAAAATCGGTTCCTTCGACCATCCCATACTCCTCAATATCATTATATACCCAGGTGAGTACTTTCGTTATATCACAAGTCTTTTTTTGTGGTTTTCCGGCTTTGCCAGCCGCCACAGATTCTTTGTTTATCAAGTGGAGCCGTTGCCAGAACTCAGCTTCAAAGCCGTTTATTCCTGCCGCTTTCCCGGTCGCAGCTCCCGTAAGAGCTTCAACGACATCACTCTCGTCGAGTTTTTTAGATAGCTCATTCATATCTACATCATCTCTCAGTTCGGGTAGTGAGTCTAGGGCCGCTTTCTGGGCATCATCGCGGTCCTGTTGCGCAATGTCTACACCATCAGCTTGGAGGTCGCTGTGGTAGTCACGGGCAATCTCTGCCATTTCGGAGGATCGCCTGCTGCCTCGCTCGGGTATGATGTCCGTTCTACGTAGGTAAGTGATCGTGTCTCTCGGTTTTGTCCCCTTACTGAGGTTCACTGCATATTTAGTTATATGGTTCAGTTCTGTGAATCCTCGAACCCTAGTTTCGAGCCGTTGTCGCTCTCTCTGGCGGTCTACTAGTTCATCAATTTTCTTCTCGATCACCGCTACCAGCGCCGCGGTCTCTTCCGGTGATTTCGTGGCTTCGGCATTGGTGCTTTGGGGCCTCTCGCTGGCCACTTGCCCGTTCGTACTTGTCACGGTTTCGGCATTGACCGGGCCGTTCACCGTTTCCTGCCTCCGCAAGTCTCGTCTACTGTTATTCAGCAGCACTTCACGTTCGTCAACCAGCTCCTTTTTCTTCTTTGCTGATGCGCCTATCGCTGTTTTGGCCCTTTTCTTGGCGGCCTCCACAATATTGTCTTTAAAGATCTTAAACTTCGTCTGTGCATTGGAAGATTCGGTACGCGCTTCGGTCATTGATTTTTCCAAACTAATCGCCTCTTCCATTGCTTTAGTCATAAATTCTTTATCATAGAGGAGGAATCCAGGCATGGCCCATCGCCCCTTGCCTATATATGGAGCTCCTGGGGCAGATACTGTCACGGATACCAACCTGTGGTCGGTAAGGCCTCCAACGGCATCGCTAATTTCCCAGTTCCTGCAATTCTTCATGAGCGTCGGCGATACGAGGATTTTGTCGATGCGTGATAGCGTCCCACGCGTACCTACGTGGGTGTACGCCTTCATGTCGGGGTTTATCTTACGCCACCCGTCTTTCATTTCCATCAGACTTACAAACCTGAGGTATGCCGCTACTACTCTAGCTGAATCTGTGTGATGCGGCAGACGGTCTATCGCATCGGGTACTAGGTTAAAGTCTCCACCCATGGCATCTGGCACCGGCAGGTCAGTCGTAAGCCATAGATCGCACAAAGTGTTCCAGTAGCTGATTTTTTCTTCATCAGACTCCGTTGGCGCGTAGATTCCCAGCACCGTAATAGTTCGGGTACCATGCCACGGGATAACTGCGAGGAGCGCCTTACCAGGTATGAGATAGTGCATCCTTATTCCTTCGATGTTTGTGATCTCGCGGTTCAGGACAATAGCTATCCCTTTCGCTGCAGGATCATCTGGGTATTCATAGTTGAAAAGTTTCAGGCGCTTGCCCAGAAAACTCCCCTCTACTTCGAGGGCTTGTGCAGCGGACATGTGCGTCTCTGAGACAATCATTATTTCTATTTGTTGCTCGCGCATCATGCGATGTATCCCGTGCCATTTATGGCTATCTTGCGTGATTGAGGTGGCTTTAATGCCATTTATATTTATTGCGGCCAGGTTCATCTCAGCCCTAGTGTTGCGGCTAATGCGCGGATTGTTTAACTGATGCCTTTCCCTCTTCTGGTTGAAAAACACTGGGGCGTGGTCTTCATCCTGGGGACAGCCTCTAGGTGGGCGTTGTCGCCTGTTCCCCGTGTTGACACCCGTGTTATGGGCTTGTGCTCTTGTCTGCTGAGCTTCAGGGTCGGCCGCAGTCCCTACTGCACATTCCTGTGCCGCTCTTGGGTTTCCCCGCATGCGGCCGTTCTCGTGCTGTCGGGATGGCTGAGCCACACCCCCGGGCGGCGTGCCCGGAATTTCCGTGGCACCGCTGTTGCCGCCATGTCGCGCATTCGCGCGCATGCTTGGAACATGTCGCTCTTCGCCAGTCTCCGCGGCAGCCAAAGCAACATTGGAGCTGCCACGGGGGGGGTCTCGCTGAGAATAGCCGGGGCTAGGCCCCCGGTCGCCCCGGCTCCCGCTGGTTTCATGATTTTGTCTCGTAGCCTGCGGGCACTGACGAGGGGGATGCGCCTGCTCCCCTAAACCCTCCCGTGATCCAGGAGGGTCCATGGCGCCAAAACTTATGTGTGATGGTTGTGCTGTCATATATTTAGGGGTAAGGGTGGAAAGGGTGATTGCAGTCGCGCCGCATGGCGCAGCTGCGAGCGCACTCGACGCCCTGAGGCTCAGCTCCCAATCCAAAGACCAGAGCTCTCAATGTACGTGTGTCTTAGACATTCCATTGATAGAAGTAAATTCGACTCGTGTATTGATCGTAAAAGGGGCAACATATTGTCAGGTCTATAGGCTCGAGGTGTTTACGGAGTACTAGAAGAAGGACTACTAGAAGAAGTCATCGCGCTCACGACACTTACCCTTCCCCTTGTAATCATTACCCTTCTTCCCCTTCCCATCTCCGCGGGGCTTCTTGTTGGGGGCGCCTTGGCTGCGTCCATTGCCCGAGTTCGAGCCAGAGCCCCCCGCGGGCGTGAAAGAGTTGAGGCGCATTTGTTCTTGAGCCTTGGCGGCGGCAGCACGGCTCGCGTCTTCGAGCGCGGCGATGGTAGTGGGGGTCGGGCCGAGCCACCCGGGGATGTCGGGGAGCGGGCAGAGAGGGGTTGGGTGGTCGATGGAGGGGCAGATGCGGCAACGGAAAGCACGCTGGAGGCGTGCCATGCCGTAGCGTGCAGTCATAATCTGCACCTTGCCAAAGAGGCGGCGGAGTTCGCCCCAGCTCTCGCGATTGTTGGTAGGGGGGTTGACGTGGAGACGCCACGCGACGGTGTTGGTGTCGTTGGCGAGAAGGACAATGCCGCGCACCGTGACTGATGCGAGGAAAGTTGTCCACGCCTCTACGGCGGAGACCTGCGGCCCGAAGGCATCCCGATGAGTCTGCACGAATTGGGCTATCTCGCTGTTGTTTGCGATGGCGGCGCGTATGAGGTCACGCGCCGCGTCGGCGCCCGCATCGGTATTTGGAAGCGTGAAGCCCGCAAAAACCCCCACAAAGCCTATGACGGGCATGTCGTAGGGGAGGGGGAAGAGGGTGGTGCTGGTGGAGGAGATGATGCGGTTGTCGACAATGGCTTGAGCGAGGTGGTTAGGGATATCGGCAACAAGCCACAGGGACGGGCTGGGCCCATTCGCGGCGGTAGGCGGGGGTCCCGAGAGTGAAGCCCGTGGGGTCGACGTTAACGAAGTTGCCGATGGCGTCGCGAATGAGGCCATGGGTCCTCATAACGGCGCCGTTGCCACCGCTCACTACCAAGAAAAATTTGGGGTGGGGGACCTCATTGTACATCCGGATGAGGTCAAGGGGGACACCATGGAGCAGCTGCTCCGGTGAGTACACTATGGTGGGAAAGCCGCCTGCTGGGGTCGGGGTGTACGAGCCGCGCAGGGGGAGGCCGTCTGCAGTCAGCCATAAAGGGGGTAGAGCAGCTCCGGCAGCAGCGTCGGGAGGGGCGGGAGCAACGACGGGAGCAGGAGCAGCTACTGGCGCGACGATGGGTGCGACGGGGGCTGGCGCAGCGGCGGCGGCGGCATAGGTGGTAGCGGTGGCAGCGGCGGGGGGCGCGATCTGTGCGGCGCTGTCGGCGGCAGTGGGAGCGGCCGTTGCGGTGGAGGCGGGCATGGGAGCGAGGAAAGGTGTGGGCACGCTAGCGGCGAAGGGGGCGGGTGCAGCTTCCCCGACGGTGTTTGCGCGCAGGCGCTTGGATGGGGACTCAGGCTCGTCCATCGGGCGACGAGATGACGACGCCCCGTCGGTCGTATTGTCCATCGCCGAGGAGAGGCCGAGTGATGCGGCGGTGGCGCGCGCGATGTCTGCGGCGAGGAAAGGGTCGTCCTCGACGTTGTTCTCTGTAAGCTGAGTTAGAGAAGGGAGGGGGGACACATAATGTATTGTACCCGTTTCCGCCGCCTTTTTCTTCCCTTTGCCTTTGGCTGACTTGCCGCGGGGATTTGACGTGGTGGTGGGGGCGGGGGGCTCGAGGGGAGGGAAGTCGTCCCTCGAGATCTCCCCCACCGAGGCAGCAGGGGATGTATGTGCCACCTGCGGGGTCGGCGTGGCGTCGTTGGAGTCCATGGGTGCCGGGGAAGAGCCGCTCTCCCAACCGAACACGTCGGCTGTCTGGCTGGGCGCGGGTGAGGGGCTGCTGGGGTCGTCGAAGTTCTCCCAGTAAACGTCGCTGCTGTCGGACGGGGTCGGGGAAGCGGTACGTGCGCTGTTACGAGTGATAGCCATCGTATGAGAGGATTTGTAGGGGGAAGGTAAGATGTGTAGCTAGGTTTTCTGGTTTGAGACTAGTTGCCTGGGGTGAGGATGGCGTACCTGCCCGTAGGTATTTAATGCCAGAGGAACAAAGGTCGTGCGCGGATTGGCTCCTCAAGATCTCCGCGGCGGATTACGTGTTAGTGCCGGATGGCGCCGGCGGGTCTCTTTGTTCAGAGGCGCACTAGGCTCCAGGCTGTTGAAGTCCGCTGGGATTAATCGATGAGAGTTCTCCTCAGGAGATGGAAAACGAGACGTACCTCGATGGTCGCGTGAAAGGGCGAAAAGCGCACAAAGAGGATATGCCCGACGACCTGCATCGGGGATGTGCCTCTTTGTGCGGCGCGCGTTGGAGGAGCGCTGGGGGCGGTCGACCCGGGCGACGAGAAAACGTGGCGATATGGTGCGGGAGGAGAGTAGCAACGTGTTTGGGTGATTTATGACATAGCGTGCGATTCGCCTTCGCCTTGCCGCCGGCATTCCCACGGATGTCGGGCCGAATTGCACAAAGAGATTGGCGAGAGCGGGGGAGGTGGGGGGAGTGGCTCGACGGGTCAGTGTCGAGCTCGCCCGCTTTTGTGGCGGGAGGGATCACTCTTGGCTGTGGTTCACATTTTACGGTCAGATTATCGTTATTATTAACGGCAGATGTATATTTTGGAATGTGTGTCCATGCTTCGGTGCAGGACAGCTCCTCCGGGCAGAGGGTGGCGCAGCGGCCGACGTCGTACTAACGTCCCCGGGAGGCGATCGGTATCTACGCGTCCCCGCTAGACTCCGGAGACCAGCAGGCGTCTCCCTCATCGTCTGGCGGTTTCGCGCACCCTTCCCAGTGGCGTGGGAAATCCGACCGTGATGACGGTTCGGAACAAGGGCCCCCCCTTGGCAAACAATCTTGAATCACTTGACAGCAAAAGTCGGTCAAAGCGCTATCGAATCTCTTGTCGTTTGGGTCTCCTCTCGCTCCAGTTCTTCTCATTATGGTCCACTATGCGTTGCTGCCATCCGAGACCGCCGCGCCTGTGCTTTGCTCTCTGCGTCAGCCTGCGCCGTGGACGACGCTCAAACCTCGCTCACGACGTCGCGCTTGTGTCTTCGTCATTTAGCCAACCCCCGCTGCGAACTCGACGACGACACATGTCTTCATCAACCACGATCCACGGCGGCCATCCCCGTCCATGTGCGGGCTGCGGCCGACCACCTCCCGACGCAGGCGAGTGTCTACCCAGCACGCATCGTCCTCGGCACGGCCCGCACGTCGCCGCCGCCGCCGCGAGACACACCCGCACATACGTCGCCATCCCCCGCTTTTGTTGTGCCATGCTGGTGTGGCACCGTGTACATGTCGATTGGCGGAAGCTTTCACTGTGAGTTTTTGGGCGCCTTTTATTATTTCTTTCTCCGTCCTCCTCCCACGTCTTATCCTAACCCCTTCCATTCCCTGCTCTATCTCTCCTTCACGCTGCATTCCCCATCTTCTCTTTTTTGTCGGGCCCATGCTCACGCCTCTTTTCCCGGACGCGGTCGCCCCGCCGCTCCGCCCATGGGGATCCGTATGCGGGTGTGGGTAGAAGCAACGCCAACGGCGGCGGCATGAACGCACCGGAAATCGCGGCAAGATGTACCAGGTCCAACCGCACAGAGCGCTCGACGACGACCCCTTCCACCGCCCCCCATACCTATCGCGAACGTTGTCAACGTTGCCGAATGGAAGCACCTCGCGCACGCGCCGCCATCGAACCCAATGGTACGAGAAGCGATGCGCACAAGACCATCGTGCTTGTGGGCCGGGTGGACGAGGAGACGCTACGGGCTTTTGATACATTATGTGGGTTTTTCTCTTATTTCGGGCGTTTGGGAATGCGGGGAGCTGGCGGGGGCGGGTGTGCGAGGACACGACGCGCGTACCCAGCGCGTATCCGCACATCTCTTAGTCTGCATGCGGACGATGTGCGATGATGGTGGCACAGTCGACTCGCGCTGCACAGTGCTTTGGCGGATGTGCTCGTCTTGCCGAAGTTCCGCAAGTCCCTATTCTTTGGGACGTCCTGGTCCTGCTCTTTCAGCTATCTTGCTGTCTTCCGAGTCGGCACCGGCCGCAACGCACCAGCACCACACCACGCACGCGGAGATGCCGGGGAGACAACGGGGAGTCCGGGACTCGTACACCGCTACATGGGCGCTCCTCGTACACGCTGCCTGGCGCTCCTCGTACGCTGCTGTTATGCGCTCCTCGTGTGCCGCCGCTGCGCGGCTGCACCCAGGCAAGCCTTCCGCCTCAGATGATCCACCTGAATGGTCCGCCGATCGTCGCCGATGCGGTACAAGGTGTATGGGGACGGGATAGACGCCCCCTCGCGAGCCCGATTCCTGAGAGAACGCGCTGCGGCGGGAGCGCGCGATCTCGGAACACGATTGGGACACCGTCGCTGTAGGTGTCTCAAGCTTCTTTTTTTATATATTCCTTTTGATTTCTACTTCAACGTGTAAATCATCATCCATGGGTAATAGAGATTTGTTCTGTATGGCTCAGTCGTGTTATTCATGCTGGTCATATAATCATAGACCGTGCATTTTATTTTATTTCGGTTTATTGATGAGGTTGAGGCGTGTTGACGAATGTTGTCTGATGGAGTTCATGACCTGTCGGGTTGATCCGGACTGGCCCTGTCGATTTGATTGTGATTGGTCATCGGCAACCCGTGCCAAAATTCCGTGATGGAAAAAGTGGTATTACCGCATTAGGCCATGACCCCTGTCTCTCACGCAGGAAAATGAATCAAGAGCTCCGTTTGCTTGCTTGAGGTCCTCAAAGTCTATTTTACATGCCAGATAACCATTTAATGTTAATTAGGATATTTTAGAGCAAATTTTCGAAGGAGAAGCACAGCCGTGGATACCGGTCCGGATTGCCGTCACGCCAAAACACCGAGAAACTGGAAGCACATCGCACTTGGGTTTTTTCGGTAGGTCTTTGCGGAGTAAGTATTGTAGAATTTAATGTAGATTTGAATGTCTGTGGTGGATTTTGTAAAGACTGTTACATTAACGACTTAGAGGCCAACTAGTAGTAGAATTGCACGGTTTGAAGTATTTTGGGACAGTTAATGGAAAATCTACAACAGACACTGGAATTGTGGAGGCCATGCCAATGTATTGATTCATACAAACTATGTGCCATTGGGGCTCTATAGAGCAATACATCGACTGACCATCTTTTCTGCACGTGTCGGAGTTTGAATTTGGCAGGCGTTGCCGATCACCATTGTGATATTACAGTACTTAGCGGATTTTTGACCAAATAGCTCAGATAAAAACGGGAAACTGACCAGGATCACCTCCTGATTTTTCGGTCCCCTGAAACAATAGCTTTAGACCGTCACAGGTTAGTGAATCTTGTGCAAGTTGCGGTTGAAACTAATGGAACTTTCGCAACTTAAAGGGGACTCTAGCCCGAAGAATATGGCCGCATATGGAGTAGCACCGGCATCTCATACCCGTGATGTGTGTGTCGAACTTGACACGTGCATTTTACCTGTCCTTGACCTGTCCCAGATCGTAGCTGATTCAGTGATATCCCATCATGGACATATTGCGCCGCCCCACTGCCAAATTATTTGTCGTGAATGCCAAGCGCATCATTGCCTCCGCCAATATCAGGCTGCTCTCCTCCATCCTCCTTTATTCTTCACCTTAAATGCGCCTCGTCCAATTCCTTCTCCTCTCCGTCCTGGTTTCCTGGAGCAGCCTCATCAACGCAGCGCCTCTCCCTCAAGCTGACCTGAGTGGTGCGTACTTACTCTCAAATATTCGACACGACATCGGGAAACTAACCATCCATGCATACCAGACCGCTCGAAGGATGCGACATACCTCGACGTCAACGTTGCTAGATCTCCAAAGCCGCCCGCCCGCATCCCGCAGCCGAATCTGTCTAGCGGTGTAGGCTCGGGCGGAACGGGTAGACGAGGGCTCGAGTCCCAGGATCAGGAGCAGCCCGGTAACGAGATGCCTGCACGCAAGCTGGTGAAGAGACCTGTAGGGTATGTTTTGTTTCTGCGATTCTTTCCTTCTCTTTCTCTTCTTTCATTTGCATTTCATCCCCCTCCTCTCTTGGCAGCTCGTTCTCACTCCCCCATTATCAGCAACCCGACTATGGATCCCAAACTTACCCGTCGTTACGGAACCAAGACAAAAGCCTGGCTCTCCTCCAACTCCGGATCTTCCTCCGACGCCGACGCTCCTTTAACCAACGGCAGCTTGGACACGGAGCAGGAAGACGATGACGGTGGGGCGTATGGAATCCCTCAGATGCGAGGGCTTACGCTTGTCAAGAGGCCTGGTGGGTACGTATTGTATTCGACATCTCCCTCCCGTTAAAGCGCCGAGGCTCACGTATGCTTTGTATTGGATTTGCGTTAAGCAGTTCTCCGACATCTCGCTAAGGATGTTCAGACAACCGCAAGCGAAATCAGATTCCCGCTTTTGACAGCGAAAGTGGGTGGGGGGATGGTACTTAAGTATTGCGTGCGGTCTTCCTTCCGCCTTCTTCACGGAATTGAACTATTTTGAGATGATGGTGTACGTCCAACACCCTCAATTTCGTCCGTTCGACTACTGGAGGCCTTTGAAAATGCACTGAATTGCTTTCTTACAGGTCGTTCTTCTGTTAGAAGACAGCTGACCTCTTCGCCTTGTCTGTTCTATCACAGATATTGTACTGGTTCAAATTTAAAATAATGTGAAAGGCGGTAGTCACCGAAAGTCTCAAATTTAATTAGAAGATGGCCATCTGCTTCATAAGGAAGCCAATGTAACACAACCCATATTTTTTAATGCCTGCATACAATAATTTCATTAGTGAGGTGGTTGTGGCTACAATTTAATTAATTTGCTAGAGATGAAAGTGCGAGTTTCGGATCTCAGGTTTAGAAGATCCAGAAAGAATTGAATCCCAAAATCTCCTTCCTCGCGTCTTTTCAGCCTTTGATATGTAGTTATTTAATTTCTTTCTCAGCAGCATTTACAGAGTCATAGAAAATGTGGTTTTTTGAGTGTCAGTAGGGCTGAACACGCGCAACCCACATAACTTTATTTTGTAGCAATCGCGGTAATATTCATGGAGAACGAAGCATATTGAATATACTGTAATTTTAAATTCAATTCGACAGGGGGTCTGACGCGCGACCACTTGAACCAATTCGACACCTGTCCGGGAGGACCGTGACATCGGTGAAAATTTCGACAATCCCTCAAAACGATGCGGCTTTTCAGGTAGGTAGGTAGGTAGCGTTACAGAAGGTTGAATCATTCAATAGTGCTTGGTTTACTAATTGTTCACCGAGTTTACACGTGTTTGGAACGGAATCCGGCAGAGCAGAACGGGAAATAGCTGCGCAAGGCTAACACTCGTTACGGGGTATTTTGGCGTCATTGACGGAAATTGAAGCAGCGGCGTGCGTTTCTGGTGTTTGCGTGCATGTAGACGAGTTGAGAAGATTTTTAGCGATTTTTTGAGCCTATAATTAGCATTTTCTGAGGCTTTTTGCGTAGTGATTTTGCGAACCATAAATCCAATTCGACCCACACCCCGTGACTCGTGACAACCGACCATTTTCGACACCGACACCTCACCGTGACGCGTGACTGTCGGATTAAATTTAAAACTACAGTACTGGCTCATGCACATGCCCGGCGAATTCCGAACATGACTCTCAGCCAATCAGGGGTGCGATTAGGTTCGGATCAAGCCGCCGACCATTGTTTGTTGATGCGGGTCAAGTTTTTGGTCACGCTCCGAGATAGACCGGGTATCCGGTCCGGAGAGAGGTTTGATCCGAACCTAGGGTGCGATGTGTATCTGATCAACCCAATTGGCTGTTATGCCCACAAACACCGTTACCGAGCCTCAAGGAAAGGCGAGATGGAACATTCCTGTCCAACACTGAACAATAAGCCCTATCTCCGCACCTTTTCATTTGCCAGCAAAGGTATTGCTTAAGCCTTCTTAGTTGTTGGTCCCACTTCCGATGTCTCCTGCCGAAGTTGAGCCGCTGGGAGGGTACGAAGGAATTGGGATCAAGGCGTGATTCGTTGAAAACAGCTGCTCCCTGACATAGTTCCGGGAGTTGAGACCGATAGCAGAAACCTTGGTGAGTGCATGGATGGAAGCGAGGGGACATGAAACTACAGCAGGGGACAGGGTGCTGGCGTTGATCAGACGCGATTTTGACCGTGACCCCTGCTTGGGATCACCTTCCCATGAAAATTTGGTAGCGGCGAGATTTAAAGCATACCCTACATGAGAATCCGCTCTTCATGAATTACATTGACCTCATTATTATTGCCTGGTAGTATTATTTTGTCCAGAGAGAATGCTACCTTATAGAGTCTGAGAATCTTCTCTGCCAATTTAAACTGGACCCAAAAACCATCAATTTACTTAATCCACCTCACCAAGCCCACTGCGAGCTGCGGAGACCGAGCGAGTTCTGGGCCGCACCGCCGGGGACACAGGACAACTACATTTCCATATGCTGCCCGCAGCAGCTGAAGAAGATCAAATGGATAATTCACCAGGCCCGATGCGAGCTGGTCGACGCCGGCACGTCGACCGAGCGAGCTTTGGGCCGCCGAGGACTCCGATTCAACCCATCATTACTATTTTTTGGACTGTTTTTCGTTTGTTTTTCGTCACTATTAATCCTCACATGGCCAAATGCAAAATTTCAGGCATGCTGAATATGTTCCTGAAATGACAAGTTTCAGAAACCAGATTAAGGAAGACTGAATTTGGATCTTAAATTATTATTTTCAGGACACCTGAATTTGTAGCTGAATATATTAGAAGACTCCCCCGCATTGGATTCTCGTGATGATTACGAAGGGCCTCCCCGACTTCTTTGAGAATTGGGCGGAGAAGCGAGAGCGTAAAGAATATTATGCTAATATGCGTGCTGCAGCGCCAACCTCTAAAACCACTGTGATTCCTCGCTCTCGGGCCTCGCTTCCTCTCCCAGATGGTCACCCACCACCTCCTCCTAACACCCCACTTCCCTCTCAGCCCCGCGTACCGTTGACGAATCCGGTTGCAAAAACAACATCCGTGCTGGAGCTAAAATTGGCTGCGAACCGATGGATTGAATCTGTTTTTATTGACACCTCCGACAATGGCACCGATAAGACTGAACAGGCGGAGAAAATTGAGGCTCTGGAACAAGAATTGATGGCGCAGGTAGATGCTGATGATGCGGCAGAAAACGGTCAAGAAAGATGAGCATGCAGATGCTGAAGATTTTGAAGAAATGGAGGGATACGGAATGAAGGTACGGCTGTGAATAGACACCTTAAGCTTTGATTCGTCCGTTGAAGGATTCCAAATGGTTTGTCGTTCTCGCCACTTTGGACAACGCAAAAGACTGGCGAAACTTCTGATACGACTACTCAAGGAGATCTGCGACTACGAGGAAGCTATAGCTGCCTACAACACCGAGCTCGATTACTTCAAAAAACTCAGCAAATCACGCCACGCCACTGTCAAGGTACAATCAAAGGGCGCTATTGCATTCCTAACCTATCTACAAGGATACCTAAAAGTCCGCGCTGCCTGGCTATCTTGGTCTCTTGCTGGTGCCGAAGAAGCTGCAACCCGCATGGGTATTCCCTTGTCCTTTTGCGGACTGATTGGCGTTCAGGACCTTCGGAATGATGCGCAGGAACCCGTTTAAACCGTTTCTCCACGCCTGCCAGACATGAAAAATACACCACAGCAGAAATATGTTCGGCCAATTTGACCGAAGACCGTGGTGCTCACGCGGGTCGTTGTCCGTGCCGCCTACGGCAGCTTCAACAGCTTTTCCAGATATCAGCAATTCAAACCATGCAATCGGCTCTCCACCGATGGACATCCATGAATGTGAATCCATCCAAAGCCACATTGAACAATCAAGTGCTGTTTGATCATCCCCTTGCACAGAAAAAATCTGGCCAAGACAGCAGAATGCCTTCATAGTAGCCAGCTTGTCCTGGGACCTCAATGCTAGTACAAGGAATCTTCCTGCCCAACCAAAAGTGGTCTGTATTGTTCATTCCAGTAGAAAGATCTGCAAGTCTTTCAAGGCAAGCAGTTTCCATTTCCATTGTCAACTTTTGTGATGGAGCAGACATCTTGTGAAAATCATATTTGCAGTGCTGAGGTCACCATCCCTGAGATAAAGCTCTGTCCATCGGTGATCTGCTATAAGTTCTAGATCGGCCTTCAGAAACCCATATAATGACTCGCTGTGCAACCGACATTAGTCCAGATTTTTTTTAATGAGTCCAGACTCCACCCCACAGGCGATATCAATGGAACAAATATTCAGGTTTGCTATAATGGAGTAATATGCGGTCGGCCTCCTACTAGCAGCAAAAGCGGCCTGAATGTGGCGTGATTCCAGATATTCTGTTTTCCGAAGATGTACCTCGCCAGCCAAATTTTGGAGTTGTACATCCACTGCACATCCTTTAAGACCACCAGAAATCAGAAGCAGCGTGGCTTCTTTGATGAGGACTTGAGCTTTTGAAAAGTTCGCATCTATGATCTGGCATCTAGCTTGCAAATACATGGACTGTGCTTGTGCGACAATGCTGCCAAGGGCCTTTGCATATTCTTGTGCTCTCATTGCGTGTTTCTGTGCGCCGTGGAGATTCCCGGTGAAAGTCATGGTCTGGGCAATTTCACCCCCAATACTTTTCCCTCATCAATCATCAGTTTATTCTCTGGCTCGTCGAATGGTAGAGGAATATCTTCTTTCAACTTGAAGCTCATCTAATCGATTCCGGAATATAAGGTTTACTTTCTTTTTCATTGTCCAGCCCGCACATGGAGCATATACGTATTCTACACACCCACCCAGAAGTATGAAATGCCATTCGCGGGTGAATGCAACTTTAACTCAGCTTGCAATATAAACGAAAAAATATCGCACATATGCATATATAACCTCCGGGAGTTTTCTGAATCTCAATCAAGAGCCAAGACACCTGAAAGTCTCAAAGCCTACTCATCGGTCTTAGGAATGCTGTTTAATGAATTAATTGATTCTTCCGCATCTCGGGATCTCGGGTTGACTAGGACGACAAGACATACATCGGAAATAGTTAATGAGCATCCTCTCCACCGCCGGAAGCCAGACCGTATTCGATCACAGTGGCCTGCGAGCAAGAATGAGTTCATTTCTCAATCATCCGTAAAATATTCAACTGACGCGGTTCTCGTGCACGACCTCTGTGTCTTTGGGCAGACCCACTGAAGCAATCAGCCTCTTCCACACGTCGGCGCCGGCTAACAACAATCAGCATTGAACGGACACAATCTGATCAACACATACCCTCGTCGCCGGTGGAAAGCAGCGCATATTCAATCATGGTAGCCTGTGTCCTGGTCAGTTCGGATATACCTCACGCACTGGGGCACTCACACGGTCAACGACCCCACCAGAATTAGGATTCGCTTTGATCCAGTCATTCATCGGACCACCCATCCCGTCGGACTTGGGAAAGCCAACTGAAGTGATTATCCGCTTCCGGTCTCCCTGCGCCTAGGTGAGTTGATTCTCGCACTCGAATGTGACTTACAATTCAGGTGCGACTCACAAACGGTCGAGCAGCCACGGAGACAACGAGAACGAGGGCAGTAACAAGAGCAGTGAATTTCCCTGCGAGCAACATCAATGTGGGAGGACAGGTTGGTAGAGATACGTAAATATGGACACTGATATATTAAGCAAGCGATCAGTATCAGTGGCAGAATGACATGACGTGCCGTGCGGGACTAGACTCGAGCCACTTCGGAACACTGACTGAAGCGATCAACCGCTTCCGGTCTCCCTGCGCGCGGGTGAGTGGATTCTCGCGCTCGAATGTGACTTGCAATTCAAGTGCGACTCACAAGAGGTCGAGCAACCACGGCGACAACGAGAATGAAGTCAGTAACAACAACCTAGTCTCGTTTCAAGACGTTAGGGCAGTGGCTCGCTGCGCGAGCGCAGCGCAGCGTGCGGCGGTCCTCCAGATTCGAGGCAGGTTTTGATGAGAATTTGATGTCGTTGCACTGCCTACAACGTCTGATGTACTTTGACTCGTAAAGGGTGCGATCGGTGTCACGCTTGCACCAAGATATATATTCTTCTTCTCCCCGTAGTCTGAAAAATCTCAAACTTGAAATACTTCATCTATACATGTATCCCTTCCATTGGGGTCAATCCAGTAATATTTGGCTTTTGTTTCACTGATGATGAGCAGTTTACTGACACTGTCTTTTATGCCTCCACCTTCCCATTTGTTGCTTGAAAATACTTCCAAGCTATAATTGTATTTATAACTCTCATAGATTACTTCCTCTACTGTCCCAGCACTTTGGAATGGCTGGAGAAGGTGAGAGAGAATGTGTTCCACAGGTGTAAAAATGAGTTCAATAGTGAATATTGATTCCTTGGGCCCCACATCAAATATGTGCCGTTTATTGGTAGACAATTGGTTCATTGGTGTTCCATAATGGCCCCTATTTTTTTCTGTGCACATAGAACATTGCTGAAGTCATGTACGAATTTACTGGCGGACGGGAGAAACTGTGACTATGGTGACTGATATTCAGGCGGTGATCTGTGGCCTCTTTTTTCATCAATTTCTGCCTCGGATCACCGCCGAACATCTGGAATCGAGATTAACAAGAGCCTTGAGCTTGCCTGGGAACAACATCACTGCGGGCAGGAACAGATTGATAGATTTGCTCTGTAACTGTTATATATATTGAGAAGAAGCAGATCAGTATCAGTGGCAGAATAACATGATCTCTTCCGAATTTGTCGAGGGTCGATGTTCCGTCCGTTTGGTAGCCGCGTGGGGTGGCACAAAGGGCTAAACTTGTCACGAAAAATGACAGAACTCGACAGGACATTTAAAAAATCTGAACTCCGCTACACGGCAAAGTGATGTTCAAAGTGAGGACATCCCCCATCACCAACGCCTCTGATTTTTGGCTCAAGCGTTAAATTTTATTCCATTCAGACTAGAACTGTTCAATTTCAACTTCAACACTGTGCCTCCACGTCCAAAGACACCGTCACTCTGCATTACCGCTGGTTAAATGTCTTATTTATTTTGCTACGGCTGGCCAAATTGGCCGCAAACCACTACACTATAACACAACCGGTACGAGAACCGTGTAGGTGACACCGGCGACGCTCGATAACTGTGTGCGTCGCTCTGCGTCAATGCACAGCCACTCTGCGTCAGTGTTGCATTGACATTGACTGACACATCCACAGACAAGGCTATTAGGTTCAGCACCCGTTGCCTACCCATACTGGGGGACCCAGAACTGTCTGCCAAAGAAAGTGCATTCGATGATATACAAGAGATGCCAACCCTATATCCAAATTTAGAATTCCGACGGCCCCTTGATCGCTGCTCATGTGGCCGAAGTACATCACAGTAGTCACGTATCCTCATCGTCTTTGTCCTCCTCATCATCCTTGTCCTCTCCAGTGAGGAAAGTCCAGCACTTCTCTACATGAGCTCTTTGTTTCTCCCAGAAGGCGATACTTTGCAGGGGAGGATCTGGAAATTTCTACAGGGGTTGTGGTATAAAATCAATGTCTCGATCACTAAATGTAATTAAGCACCCACCGAAAGCCAAGCCAGCACATGGGGAAAAGGGTCCGGTCTGAAAGTGTCTGCATGGACGAAAAAGTGTTCTTCGATATTGGGATGCACTGATTCACATATTTGGGACACGTTAAAGGTGTCTAGCTCTCGGAGGAGGAGTTGACTGCTGCGACAATAATTCAACAGCCTGAGCCAGAACCTGAGCACTTGGTAAGTAAGATTTCTTGCCAGAGGGTGTCACTTACATCATTATGTACTCGCCTTCAACAAGGCTCAGCCTAGTGGTCCGGATCCAGAGTAGCATCATTTCCTCTGCAATATCTGCTGGATGTGAATAGAACTGGCCTGCTCGCTGAGGATCCCGGAGAAAATCGAGAGGGGAGTCTCCAGAAGGAAATGGTATCACGAGAAGTTCCCTGATTTCCACGAAGGGCTGAAAGACTCGAAAATCCGAGACGAGGGACCGGACAACCTCGGCAAGCGAAAGATGTCCGAATATTTGTGATTTGAGAACAAAGACAAGAGTCGGGTGTTGTGCGAAGACTCTTGAATATAGTGAATCAAATTTGAACGTCGGAGTCCTCGGTCTGTCGTCACTCCTGAACAAGTTGAAAATAAGGGTTGAAATAAATTGGTGATCATCCCACAGGCAGATGAGATCCAATGGATAGCACGAGTCTCTCTGGGGACCGCATTAGGATCCAATGGTGGTAACGCGTGGACGAGGGGAGGGGTGTACCTGGGGCCAAGCTGCATGTTTAAATATATAATCGAGAAAAACCGAGCTTTGAAACTGTCCATCGCGCAGGAGAGCTATCAGAGTGTCAGACACGGTCGCACCACGGAGGAGGTGTGGGAGTCCATGAATCAGACTCCTGCGCAAACAATTAGTTGACAGGGGTCTTAGCAAGGGTCCATATCACCTGTGAAAAAATCTGGCCTTCACTGTTATCCGTGGCGACGACAATAGCCGGATTAGTGAACTGAGGTGGTCTGAATGTAGCCACGAGGTCGAGACACACCATCGACCCGATCGTCTTGTGTCTCCAAGATAGTCACCGAGGGATGCGTGCAAGGCCCTAACCCAATTCCCTTTTGCAAATCGGGGGCGTGGGCAAGGGACTTCCAACAAGGAATGTAAAGGACGCAACGCTTGGCGGCATGTCCCCTGACGAAGCACGAACAGTATGTCCATTTCCTCTGGATCCATCGCGAGATATCCATCCAGGGTCCCTTGCCAAATGGCATGCAGAATACGAAGCTGCTGGGGCTCCGGCGGTACGACTGAGAGTATCTCGGTATACAACTCGTCCAGTGGTGCTGTGCTGCGGGGATCGAGGTTCAAGACGGCTTCGAGTCTGTCCATCGGATGGGAATATTCGTCGTCGATGAAGCGGATGACGGTTGTCGCGTAGATGAAGATCCCTGAGGACCTTATAACCAGATTTTCAGCTGCGCCCAAAGGGGGCCAAGAGGCACCTAAATCGATCCCTCTGGCAGTGCGCTCCGTCTGAATCCTCGAAAACTCCGCATGAAGGTACGTTCGGATGTCGTCGTAAGCCACCTCATCCGCAGAGAGCACGGAATGACGACAGATCGCGAAAGCCTCCTCCGTTTCGAGTGTTTCGCGGATATGCGGCTCGTGTCGGCTCGCTATGAGTAGGCGTATGGGAAGCTGGTGATCCCGAATGGCCGTGATGAAGAGCCGCAGGATTTGTTGTTGAACCTTGTGATCGGCACATTCATCGAGGCCGTCGAGGACAATGATAGGCATCAAGCGAATTTCCCGTGTCCTCTGCAAGGGTGCAGCAAAGAGCCTCTGGAACTGGACAGTAATTGCCCGCCCTGCGACCAATTTGTCGCTCTCCACGGCTTGTTGAATCGGAAGAAGGAGTTCCGGAACGGAGGTCGCCAGTTGGTATGCAATGGTCGTGGACAACCCATTCCAGGATCCGCGCTTCGGATGCCCCCGGCGGAAGAAGAACGATGCACCAAGTCTGCCTTGAGCCTGGCAGTCCCCTGCAAACATCTGCGCAATGGCCGATTTTCCGATCCCCGCCGATCCGTGGAGCCACAGAACCATACTCTCCGGGTCGGTGTCCTTGGACCAGGATTTTAGCTGCTCCAGTACGGCGGTGCGCGTCCCTGGGTGGCATGCGGGCTCTGGGAATTGATCTGCCGAGTCGTGTAGCGCCTCGACAACTACGGAACGGTAGAGTATGTCAATTCCTGTATTTAAAGTTCATTTGGAAACTCGGCTCAGCGCGGTCAACACAACGTACCGGACTCGCCGTATGAAGTGACACTGAGCTGTGTAACATTGCCCCCTACACTGTTGAAAGTGCTCGAAATATGTTCGAGGTGAGTTCGCGCGCCGTCGTTGGAAGTCGTGTGTGGCCTCGTATGTTCGGTGGCGGAGAATATCCGTTGGTTTCCCTGGAATTCGTAGCCAATCGCTGGGGAGATTGTATTCATGGGATGAGGAGGGCCACCACTATTCGCGACGGGGAGTATCATTTCGTGATTGTCCGGAGAGCTATCATGGGGAAACTCTGCAAATATGGTCACGGTTTTCCATGTGGAAAGGTGTTGGAGCGGACCAGAATGCAATATACCTCCAGCCGTTCGCGGTCGAATCATGCCAATGGTGGGTGTTTCTGATGCTGATGATCAACTTGAGATTGTTCCACGGAACTCGAAAGGAAGCGACGCACGTATCACTCCATCCGGGGCGTCGAAAACTCGTGAGGCGGAAGCTGCCCCATCAGAGTGGGTGCCTTGAGGTCTCGCGCTTCTTTGCGATCGAATCGCGCCAATGGAGGCCTCGATCTGTGGTGGAGCTACGGAGATGGGTTTCGCATTCAGTGCGGATGACCAATTGAGCTATAGGCACCCTTGGACCTGTCTGCAACCTCCACCAGTCGTCGGGCTGCAGGCAGGTGCATGTGCACAACGTGGTGCACGTTGGAAATTTGGGTCATATTCCCAGAAACATTGTTGAAGGTCCCTCCGTCGATACGAGTACCGTTGAGAACGAAGGACATGGTGGTCGTGGTGGGGGAGGAGAAGCGGGAGACCTGTACTTGGCGCAGGAAATGCGGCAGTGCGACAAGGGTGCCTCGGTAGCGGTGTTTGTGGGCATCAAATTCCCATAAAAGGTATCAACCCAATTGGGTTGCTTCCCAATAGAGAAGCAACCCGATTTGGTTGATCAGATGCATACCAGACATTTCGGAATTTTCCGGGCTTTGATCAATATAGCCAGCACATCTTGCTTTATTGCAATCTCGCCCAGTACCTGACCTACGGTCTAGATCTAACCTCAACATACTTGGGGTTGTGGGCCGTGGCGGTGCCCGGCAAAAACTCGTACTTGATTTTAACTACATTAAAATGAACAATCACATGAGTAAGTGTACAGTAGCTTTCAACTTCAGATATGTGTTGCCAAAATTCCAAGCCACTATTCCGTTGTGGATTAACTCCATTTTCGCGCCTTCCCGTCAGCTTCTCGTAACACCTGAATTCTCCTCCGCAGGTCTTGATTCACAGAAATCAATATATTCGCTGTAGATAGCTAGCTATCTGTACAACATTCAATGATAAAGCTGAAAAAGCCCTCAGAAACCTACACCTGTGTCCAGCCATACCAAAAGTCATGTTGGACGTTATTCCAATCAGCATCCATCCACCAATAAGAGGGAAAAGAGGAAGCCACGCACTTTTGTCGCAACTTTCAACGACGTCAGGGACTTGTGCAGGTGCGCCGCGAAAGGCTCGGCACCATTGCTACGCATATAGTATACGGAGAAAGGAGGAAAGAACCCACCAGCTCTATATCCATATCACCGACGCCCCAAAAGGTGAACGCAGAAGGGAAGGAAATAGAATAGAAAGATTAAATATAGAAGGAGGGGACATTCCTAAAATTAGTGGAAGCGGTTCTCGCAATAAAAACAATCTTCACTCACTCATATCCTTCCAACCTCGGTGTTAGCATGTTCGACACGCTCCTGGGGTTGTGGTTGACACATGTCAGAGGAGGGGAGGAGATCGATGGTGCATTCGTGTACTGGAGTGGGTGGTGATCACAGTAAAGAACAACGGGAGAGGGAAAGAAGAGGAAGAGGGGCGAATGAAATATTACAAGGAGAACGGCACTGGGAGAGCCCAAACTGGTAAATAGACGAAGAAAACTCAAAATCTCGACGAAATCCCACTCAATGTGTACACCTGCTTTCACTCGTTCATGACGCGGAAGAGGTGCGCAACCGGGCACGAGAATGGCACAAGAATCATTTCAGGTTTCGGAGGTATGTTGGGGGGAGAAATGGTAGTTGGGGAACTGAATTTGGGGCGGAATGAAGGTAGTGTTGGAGGAAAGGAGAATACAAAGCAATGGGTGGGGTGAAGTAGGTTAGAATCAAGCCGCTGTTCTCACATGAATTTACGTGCTTCACTAGGGAATTCTGAGAAGGGGCTTGTTCCAAAGTCCAACAAATAGGGGATGTGTTCGTCGTGTCCTGTCGTTGCGCGGAGCACGCTAAACCCCTTGGTCAGTAGAGATAATATGCTCTCAATAACCTAGAAAATCGTTTGGCCTCTTCAGAATGCTCTCTAGATGTTAGCTACCTTCCGGAACCTTCTGCCAGTGTGACTCTTGCAACATGAGAGCTGTTGAAAGATTCATCTGTTCAACTAGCTATACCTGGTTAAAGCGGAATCCGAAGAGACAGAAACTTTCTCAAACTTATTCCAGTATCCTGAAGCCCTTATTCAATGTTACATGGTGAGGAACTGAATTGCCCAGGATTTAAGAAGATCTGCCTGTTTGGAGATGATCTGTCAGCAACGTAACACATCCATCCGAACTTTCTCGCATTCGTCTACAATGCCAATACGGGGTTCAGAGCCTCCTAAGCCACATATAACACTGTTACAGCCAGTAAATCTCTCCCACCAAACCTTATATCCTGTTGCCCTAAGTAATTCGCGTCCTATTACCCTGTCCCAAAAGAGATGCAGGAATAAGAGTGCATTTTATAAGTGAACCAGTGCCCCCATCACTCAACTTTCGCCGGACAAATTTATCCTAAGTGGAGGCCATAGAGCCCATAAAAGCTATGACTTTCGCTGAAAAACATGTTTTTTTTATTACTGAATCTTTTTATACAAAGCCCCACGAAATCGACTTAGGTTATGTCACAATGAGCCTAAGATATTAAACTGGGCATGTACGAAAGTTGAAATGCTTCTAACGAGCATATTGCTCCTTTATTTCAAAGAAATGAGTGCGATATCTTACAAACTCCAAACACATCCCATAATTTTTGGATCCTGTGGCAAGCCTCTCTCTGAGGTTGTCCGGCTTGTCCGGACCGAGGAAAGGCTTGAGCCGATCCTAGGGGTGAAGCAGGCCCGAAGAGAATTGCAAAAAATCCTGGCGTCCGTTCCGCAGGTATCTTAAAGAAGTATGACGTGCCCGCACAGCCGAGGCACGTTTGGACACACATTGCGGCCATAGCCTTGATGGGATCAAAGAAGTAGCTCGGCAATCCGGTAATGTCCTAACGCGCCTAAAACCTACCAGAAAGGGAGGAAACTGAAGGGAAGCATTCATGATGCACTGATGAAACCAAAAATATGACGCCGATGCAAAGTTACCCAGCGGACAATGGGTTATTAGATCCCATCAAAAACAAACGAAATTTAAGCATAGCCACTATAGACTCAGTAAATAAAATAATGAAAATACTGAATTCAATTCAACACAGCCACTAGCACCATTAGCATTTTTTCGAGGAGACAAGTAAAAAACTTTTTTCAAATTTTTCCCGCTGCGAGATCCTACATACGAACGAGTATTATGTAAACATAAGTACTCGTAATTTGCACTATGCATCTAGTAGCTAGGACTCCATCAAGATACTGGGTATGAAGTTTGCCATACTGTAATCGGTGAAGAACCTGAAGACTATTTGAGAATTACTTGGATCCCAGTCCATATTGGAAGAAAGTTCACATGAGTTCGAAGACCGACTTTGACATGTCTCCTCAATGGCTCAAATATGCAGGGAGTTCATCTGTGAGAGCAGGAGGCAGGTGGTCCATGATCTGAGCATCCCAGCTGTTGAATGTAACTGTTTCTTTGCCACTGGTCGCATTCTTGCATTTTGTACACCTGTGATGGCCAACGAGATAGAAGCAATCATGTAGATCAACAACCCGATGTGGGCATGTATATCCGTGGTGTTCAAGCATGTTGCCACAGAGTTGGCATTTGAGTCTGCCATCTACCAAGTGACCTGGGTTTCAGTAAAATAGCCAAGCATTATACATCTGCTCTGGTGTAGGTTTTGAGTTCTTCTTGTTTAAGAAGAAAAATGGCTTTTCCGAGGCACCCAGAATGTGCCAAGAACTGAGTACTGCCTGTCAGGGGCACCAGACTTGAATGCATCATATGCAGCTTTAACAAAGGCTGGAAGCTTCCAACGCACACCAGGTGCATCAGAGAGCTCCTCATCATAGTCATCAAATCCTTAGCCTTCTCCATTGAGGCCAAAGGCATCTGTATCCTGATTGTCATCCAAGTCAATGGGCCAGGAGGGATCTGCATCTGAAACCACATATTCTACTCGTGGGCCCTTAGAGACAGTAACGGAGCCCTTTTCAGTTGAAGCAGTAGCTGTGTGCATTGTTTGGATCTGCAAAGGTACAACAAGCCCTGGACCTTTCCATTCACCAAGAATCCGCTGTCACAGGTTACCTAGTGATAAGACCCGAAACCTGAAAGGGCAGGATTTGATGACAATAAAGTTGAGTGGACAACCCAAAACGGCACCAACTAACCGCAGAAAAAAGATCAAACTCACAAAGCAAAAACCATAGCGCAATGATAGAGCCAAAAGTGCAGAATATTATAATAAGCAGCGAGTTCACACAACTGCTCAAATATGACAGGAAATTTCACATCACATTTCACATCAAACTGAAAACATGACGATTTTTTTGCAGTAACACCACGGACGAGAACGATTCCTAATGGGATTAGGACTCGTGAGCTACGAATCGTCACGTGAATTCTATTTTTGACCATTTTCTGTACAAGTTCTCCCAGTCTCTATGTTTGAGCACTCTTTATACAGCTATTTCCGAAAACCTTGAGACTGATCAGAATTTGTTGCCCACATCAAAATTTGATCCAATGCTAAGGATTACCGTTTTTGGACTCGCCAAGCCGAACTGCCGGCACTCAAGTTTTTTTAAAAGAAATCCATATAAGCACCGAATCACGGTTCTGAATTGGGGGACTTAAAGCTGGCAGACTGACAGACAGGACCTGTGACTTGCATACCTATGGGCTGCTCTATTTGGTGGAAGGAAAATTACTGAGGGAAAGCCGTATCCGAAGATGGCGGTTGATCCGAGCCCAAAGAGGAAATCCTTAGCACTGGATCAAATTTCCAAAAAAAATGATCAGTCTCAAGGTTTTCGGAAACAGCTGTAACCTGACGACAAGTGTCATAATCAGTACTGTTTGGCATGGCTTAGCGGTAACCATGGCCCTTAGTCTCTGGGTAAGCTGGAGATCCCCAGGTCTTGTTTTGAAAGGCAAGAGTTTGAACCCAGAGAAGCCACATTTTAGGAGGGTTCTAGTGGGTATTACCTAATGGTTGAGTCCCACACTGTTCGGCAATGGATGTTTGTGCGAAAATGCCTTCCTGCCATTGGAGGGTGGGCAATGTCCCCCTGTTCTTTGCCGACCCACAGGGCTAACCAATTGTTAGTTGCCAAAGGTCACTTAAGGCACATCCCAAAAAAAAAAAAGGAAACAGCTGTAACCACTTTTATTTTCTCACCCAATTTTGACCCAATCAATTCAATTCTTTTTGTATCACACTCCGCTGTCTTAGTGCTCAACATAGAGACTGGTTATGAGTTTATCAATTCCCATTCAAATTCCCACCGGAGAAAAAAACAAATTGGTACCTAAAATAGTGAAAGAGCATCGAATACAGAAAGGATTTACGCTACTGCGATTATTCGAACATGGGGAGTTTAATTTTGACGTGCTGCATCAAATGTCGACAGGATGTTCAATGGGAGGCAGCCATGCACTGTTCGCCATGTCTAAGTATCATTCGCCTACGAGAAGCTGGATATCATACGTGAGTGGATTCTGTGGGTGAAAAACCCTGAGTAAATAAATACGCGGTTGCGGTGATTCCTTGTCTTAGGCAGAGACTGTCCCCGGCGACGGTGAAGTGAAGCCGCCGCAGAGTGAATCAGAAGAGAAAATCCATATGCGGATGCTTCATTTCGCACAAAGAATGTCCGAGGGCTTCGGCTCCCAGCATCGAATGATTTTCTAGACGGCGCTTGTGTACCACTTTCTATCACGTGAATAAATGGAGCAAATTTCTGCGCCTAGAGGAGGGCGAAGAAAGAAATATGTGGGGCGCATTATTTGGAAAGGAAATGACGTGTGATCTGCATGAATACTATTCAGACGAGGAGTCAACCTGGTTCACTCATCACATCGGATGGTTTAGTTACGCTTTTATGTTTACATGTGCGTGAAATCGCCAGAAAAGAAGCAGACAACGTACATTCGACCGCGGGGAGCCGAGCCCCGGTTTACTGCATTACGAATTCCATGTCTATCAGTGATAGTATCAGGCCCCGAGAACCACGTCCGACGAATAGCATCTAGATGCATGCCAGAAATTGAAGACGACAAAGTACTCGGTGGTTGAGCTCTTGTCCAGCCGCCAACATCCGATTATCTATTAGGAAACGCAGCTCTCTTGCACTGAATCGTCCTCTGAAGAAATGGATTGAATCTGTCACCGGAGAGAGTATCAGAGAGAGAAATGACTTGGACTTGGCGACTATTGGGACGCGCGAGCGCTGCAGATGGGAGTTCTATTCGATTCCCTATCCAAAGCGCGCAGCAATGCACCGCCGATTAAAACTGGATACATGTATAAGCATTTGCCTGTGAAACGAAGAAAAAAATACTATAACCGACGACACAGTCGGACGCGGGGAGTCGTCTAATGCAGTACCGAATGCATACTCTATGAACTTGCGCAGGCGTGCACCGTGTGACAATCACAGATGTCAGGTTGAACATATGAGGCAATCTGCATATGACAGAGGAATCGCGATTTTTAACGAGGTAGCCGACAGCGTATTTGGGCCAAAACATACACCTCAACACAAAGACACCTGCGTCCAAAGCACGTACTCAGATTTTGCCAACTCCTGCACCAGCCACCACGGCCGCCTTCACAGATGCCAACGCGGTCAGACTGTACGAGTACGGCACACTCGTAAAGTTCCCCGTCCGCGTAATATTAATCTTGCCCGTGCCGAAGTCATTCGCTGGGGGATGAATCATCAGCCCGCAGACAGGATGATATACATATATATATAGTGAACCACTCACCCGCCCCAAGGTTCGCAAACCCATCATCCTCAAAGTCGCCCGCGGGCCCGCTATTTGGCGAGTCATCCGGAATAACAAACCCGTAGGTCGACAGCGGCTCGGTGGAGTTGACGAAGACGTTCCCTTCGACGAGGGCCTGCCCGAGGGAGCGCGTGTGGATCCCCTGCGAGACGAGGTTCTCGTAGTAGTTGTTGTAGACGTGGGCGTGTGAGAAACGCAATGCTATTCAGCGCAAGTCGACCTTAGACCGAGGGTATTAGCGGACCATGATGGGACGGACGTACCAGGCGTGCGGGTATGGACGTTTTTCCAGTAGTTGTGGTGGCTATGGTTGATCATGCATCAGTCGGGAGCGAGATCGAAAGGCCCTGTTCGTACTATGTGATGCGGAAATGCCCCGTATCTAGAACGACTTGAGGCGAGGATCAATGCTACGGGTCAACGCACACACCTTCGCTGCCGTTCTCGGGGTCACCACCAACCAGAGAGCTCTAGGAGATGCCATTCAACAAGTTAGTCGGACGCAACTGAGGTCACGCATGTATATATGTATACCTTGAAGTGATCATGGAAGAAATTCCACGAAACCGTAATAAAATCGGAGGCATGGTTCACATCGAGCTGTCCATCGTAGAAATCCACCCCGTGGGTCAGGTCGCTGAAGAATTCGTTGTGGTCGATCCAGATGTTGGTGGAGCTAGTGACAGTAATGCCATCATTGCCGGTGACCTCCGGTCTTCCGATGAGGCGGTGATAGAGCGTTCGTAGAAAAGGGAATCACCTTGTTGATAACGAGGTTCCGGATGATGATGTTCTTCTGCCCCGAGATCTTGAGCCCGACGCCCGTAAGGATGGCCTGGGTGCCTACACCGATTATTGTGGTGTCGCTGGCTGAATGACAACACACATGAGCGAAAACCCAGTGGAGAGTACGGAGGATGATACCCACCTACGCTGGTCTGCGAGGAGAGATGGACGGGCGCAGTGAGGAAGACTGTGATGGGTTTGACCGTCTGCAGGATACCGAATGAGGCTCAACATCAAGGCAGATAAATTAGACCGAACGCAAACCTTGACGGCTGTCTGGAAAGCAGCAGCAGCGGAGACGGTAGTCGTCGTTCCGCCTGCTCCACCGGTGGTCCCACCGTTCTGGGTTGCGTATCCCGCTAGCTGGGCCGCCGTCAAGGACGCCGTCGCCAATGTGAATAAAATGCTTGGATGAAACAACATTGTCAATGCGATGGAGCAACAACCTGGTCACCCTTTTTAAACGACCGCCTCCTCATCTTCGATGTATGTGACCGAGGAGGATCAGGCTCCAACTACACGGACCGCCGCGTCCGTAGAGAACAGCTTGGCGCTTTTGATGATTTTCTCCTGATCTTCGGCGAAATGAGAAGAATTCCGCAGCGGGCCGCCGAGTCCGCTGACACAGGGTATTGACGGAATGAATGGAGGACGTTGAAGTATTGCGCCACCCGGCTCTACTTGTGGCGCGCATGGGTCTGTAGACAATGCAGCCTGTCAAAGTTCCTTCCTGCTGGGACGATTCGTAGCCCGGTCATTGTGAGCAGAAGTCCTACATAGTTCGGCCCGTCAGACAAATATAACGAGTACTTACGGTGTCAATGCTTAGTGATACGTACGAGAATTTATTACGCGGTTGCGCTGGAAGAAAGACGTCACACTTCCCGAATAGATCGTATACATTTGCAATGCCGATTCTGCGGGTCTTGTCCAGGAATGAGGTGGATCAACCAGGAAAATGCGAGAGAAGCCGGGGTCAACGCGGATTCGGTGATTAAGCACGAGCCTCCGGAGCGCGCGCGGTGATGAAAGGATTCGAACTGGTGTTGCTCTCGAAGCAACAGATGCGAAGGATATTTAAAATAGCAATAGGGTTGAGGCTGAAATCCCTATGCCGTTAGTGAGGATGCTCACCATTGCGACGCCCGCTTGTTCGCGACGTCGCCCACGATCTCACCCATCTTGAACGCAATCGCGGTAACAATCGTCTGCGCGCGCGCGATGAGAGCCGTCGCAATTCCGTGGTGCTGAAGGCTAGGCGGTTAGGGTTGCCGATCGCGGGCCGGGTGTGCTGGTGGCATACGACGGTAGATGAGCTGTCGTTGACGAAGAGATGGTGTTTCGCTTGCACCGAAGGTTCCGCTCCATTGGCGCTGACAGAAACTGAAGAAGAGGCCACGACGACGCACTACCCTCCAGCTACCGAATCTGCATCGCCGTGGGACTGCGACCTCGCGCGCATGCCGCGATGAGGCCAGCCGCACGATGGCCTTGCACTCTTCCTGTCGCCGCGCGACGATGGAGCGGAGTAAGGTGGCGTTGAATAATAAATATCCACCAGAAGGAGGAATAAAGAAGACAAACCGGCATGATGGACTGAGAGAGTAGAGCCCGTGTTCTCGATAAGGTGCTCTGCTGATCTGCCCGTCGGGGAACCTATACAACTCGCTTAATACACCATGTGGAGGTAGGAGCGTATGAGGAGGTGGAGGAGAGCGTGCACGAGGTGGAGGAAGGCGGGCGGGGGCGAGACGGGAGCGATACTGCGTGCTGGTGGTCTTTATGAAGCAGAAGGTGCCCTACGGCGACGGCCCTTTTTGGTTTACGAGCGTGCGCCGTACGTGCCGCCGCCGCCGCTGGATCCAAGCAAGGACTGGACGCGTTTCGTACACCGCTCCACGGGGAACTCGTACACTGCTGCCCCGCGCTACTCTTACCTCGCTGCCGCGCGCGAATCGTACACCGCTGCTGCTTCTCGAGACTCGTCATGCAGGCACTCGTCCGATCCTGCAGGCTTGGCGCGGGTGTCGGGACTGGTACGCTGCCGCGCTCCAGCACTCTTGCAAGGCGGTTGCCGCCACCGACGCTCCAGCCGCATCCGGTGCTCATCAATAATAGTCCGCACGGCAAACTGGTTGGTGCGACGCCGCCGCCGTCGCGGAGTGAGGGGGTAGGTAAGGGTGTCGCCCGTGTGGATTGGGGCCGACGCCGAGGAATGTATGACTTCACAGGGTTTGGACCGGTATCGCGAGCGCGAGTTGATTCAGAGCGGGACCGTGACAGGCGTCAGAGCTTGCGGAGTATGTAACATGTTGATCGCTGTTGTTTGATGGGGTTGACTGGCTATCGGCTTGATCCGGATGGCCCGGGCTTCTCGGGGTGCGACTAGTTGAGAAACTTGAGATTTCCCATTCATCTACTCTCTCCCTACGTAAAACCTGCACCATTCGCACTTTATTGGGGACTTTCGTTCTCTTAGTAAGTTACTTTAAGTTTCAGAATCATTCAGAATGATTCTCTTATCTGTTTGGCATCAAACGCGCGTGATCCGATTGATGTAGGACTCTGACTCTCTCACGAACACTCACCACCTCCGCCAGACCTCCGCTAAAATCGCTCTCCATGGAACTCACTTACCCGCAGGAACTTATTGACCAGATCATTGACGAATTGAGAGACGACAGGACATCTCTAAAGGCCTGTTCTCTTGCGGCGCTCACATTCACCACAGCCACCCGCCGTCATCTTTTCCGCATCATGGACCTGTCTTTTATCCAACTCCAGAGCGCACACGATCTCCTTGTACTCTCCCCGCATGTAGCCGCGTTTTTCCGCGAGCTGCATGTCTTTTTTCCCGCTGCCAGTGGCCACGATGATCAGCAATTGACAATGCTCCTCGGAAACCTGCAGTATGTCGAGACTCTGACTCTCCGGTTGTACGACTCAGAGCCAGGTACACCGGTGGAGAATGCGATTATCCAGTTCGTGTCGAACAACCCAGCTTTCAACCACCTGCACTTAATATCGTGCGAGGTCCACCCGTCCTTCCTCATCTCGATGCTTGTCACGTCCCGCATACTCACGTTGGACGATACACACGTCAGGCGAGCACAATACTGGGACGCTTCTGGATCTTCTGACCAACTCGTTGGACCTACTACTCATCCAGCCGCGGCGCTTAGACGCCTTATCCTTCCTCGCGGAGGAAGAGACACATCGGAGGAGAAGTTCCTCCTCCATCCCTTAACCACTATTCATCTCCGTGCGCTCACGCACCTCCACATCCACGAGTCCCGCGGCGTCGAATTCGTGCTGAAGCTCCTCACGCTAATATCACCGACGCTCGAGGCGCTTGTCCTGCAGTGGGGTGAGAAGGGCCAGCCTTTCGGTCACCTTCCTGTTCTTCCCGCGCTCCGATTCGTAGAATTTCGGGTCCCTCTCGGGGCAGTTTCGCGCATCGAAGCTGCGGTGAATAACCTTCGTACGGTGGCGCCTCAGGTGCAAATGGTGATATCGTACGATTGATGGTCGGGAATCGAGATCTTTTCGGATTTCCGTGTCCTCGCTATGTATTGATCATGCAAATTGAATTTCGTGTCGATCCGCCAGGCACGCGCACAACTCGGAGCTTTATTTTATTCGCGGCCGTTCTTTTTTATCATGCGGTGCCACGGCGAGTTAAATGCAAGAGGAAGAGAAGGAGGGGGTATGAAGCGTTCTCCGCTCTCTTCCACTCGTACTGACCTCCCACCTCATCTCTAGAATGTATATTCCGCCAATGCGCGCCAGTGTTGTTACTGACGAGGATGGTTGTAAATTTCAAAGACTGCTATGGTCTTCTAGACGTCCGAACGCGAGATTTTCTAGGGGCGCCATTTGATATTGATATGGGAATCGCGGGCAAACAAGACACATACCGCGCTAGCACCGGGAAGTACGAGACAACATTTGCCGCATAGCGCTAGACGAAACGTTGAAGCCGAATGACCAACGCGGAGCTCCTAAGTTGCATTAGGTATTTTCCAATAGTGCCACAGGAAGAAGCGCACGTACGCCATCCATAACTTATGACCGATTTTGAATTCATCATACAGCCATCTAATGTAATATTAATGTAATATTAATCCCGACGTGCATACTCGGCGCAGAGAAGAAAAAAAATCCCTACCCTTCATTAAACGGGGCCGTCGGCTTTACACTCGATTCAGAGGGCAATTGGAAGCGTTGCACAATGCAGCATTAATTCTGCCCTCTGCCGTGTATTTCATTCGATTCGAATCATTTGCTGACTTCAACTCTGATCTTTTGAGGAAATTCCGTCTTTATTTGTTGGCTTGCTGCGGAAGCTGGAAAGCTTGGTGGAAGAGCCTGTCAACTCTTGGGTAAGCCTGAGCTATTGGTTTAGTCGCTCCGAATCGAGCGGATATCTCGGTCTACCAGCATTGAAATTGGCTGCTACAAAACGGCGACATTTATGAGGCCTCAACAAGTGATAATCATATACGTAGCTAGGTTTGACGGATTACTATCTATGTCATATTTCTAACACCGCGCCGTCCTGCTTCGTCTCGCTCCTTCTCTCCTCCAGCCGCCATGGCGGACCTTATATCCGTTGTTGCCGGGGCTCCCACATCGGGAAGTTTCACAGGGCGGCACGAGTCGAGCCATCGATCTGAGCTTGCAGATATGGACCGCAATGTCCTTCGATATCGCGGGGCATCTCAGAATGTGAGCGAGATATCGATATCCTCCGAGGAAGCGAATATTTTCCACGGAAAATTGAATGCGTGCGTATATTATCCTTATATTCAATCCCATCCTAACCCATGCAATATCGCGAATGTTGAATAATAGATCACAGCATAGCTTGGACCAGTATTACAAAAGCCTCAACGAATATAAAGACGAATCATGGTTTCGCCTGCCCTCGAAGATGAAGAAGCATAGCGCAGTTAGGAAGATGAAGGGGGTTGCTCGAGATGCCAATCAAAACCTGCGACAGTGCGTCGATGTGCGTACCCGCCAATCGATTGTTCATGCGCTTACTTGACAGTTCGACAGAGCCTATCCTCAGACTCTGATGTTTCGTCCTTGCATACCGAATCTGGCTCCCCACCGGGATGCGCATTGGAGCTGGAGCGAATTGGTGATTGGCTCGGTCCTGGTGGTGACCACAAGGACCACTGCTCGGGGGTGAAAAAAGAAGTGGCGATTGGGGATTCCTTCTCCAACAACCGATACATCATGTTGAAAAATTGGGACTTCTACAATTTGGCTGGCGTACGATAAGGAGACCCAGAGACAAGTGGCGCTCAAAATCGTTGAATCCGATCTCGAATCTATGCAGACGGCCATGGAGGAGATTATAATCCGCCAACGCCTTCTAACCTCTTTGGGTCCCTATAGCTCCATCTCGCACCCAGGAAAATGTCATCTTATTTGTTTCCTCGACTTGAGACTCTCCTCGCCCCAGAACTTGAATGACCATCAACGAACAAACTCGAAATCTCCGATATTCACTATGAAGGACATGTAAGTCGACCAAATCCTGATTCAGCAGCCCAAACATTGACTTGTGTACTCTCATACATGAAATACCGATCCCAAATACTCCACTGGAACGCTGGGATAATGAGGGACAACATCGGAGCCGTAATGGGACGCACGTGTGCATGGTGGTTGAGGTTTTGGGCAGAGTCCTCGGACTGTTATTTAGAGCCACTAGAAAAGAGGACTCCGCCTCCCTCTTCCACTTGTCAAGCTCATCACTAAACAGGTATTGCTGGGCCTCGAGTATATGCATTGGTCCTGTGGTGTAACACACACCAGCCTCAGACCGGAGAATATATACCTGCCGCACATTATCGATTACAATATGATAACTGTGCAGATAGCGAACCTGGAAAATGCGAGGTGGAGGGGGTCTCAACTTTACCGGCTCCGACCAGATGCCTAGGTACCGCTGTCCGGAAGTGATTCTCGGACCCCCACATGCGGGGCGCCGGCTGACATCTTGTGCGATATTCGAGTTGATAACCAACGGAGATTTTCTCTTCGACCCTATGGCCGGCGAGACATTTTCCGAGGATGACAACCACCTCGCGCAAATAACCGAATTACTAGACCAGATCCCCGAAACGATTAGGGAAACTGGACAACGCTCTAGGGAATTTTTCGACTTGGATGGGAAACTGCTGTATGTCCAAAAAGCTACGGCCTCGGAGCCTGATCGTTCTTCTGGAAAAATATCACTTCCCTGCCTCCAACGCGCAAGTCATAGCGGATTTCCTCCTGCCCATGCTCGCGTTGGATCCGAATGCACGGATAACCGCCGGGGAACTTCTTCATCATGAATGGTTGCGAGATGTGCCACACAGCCCGTATCCCTTCGAAAACCAATACCCACCGGACGCCACAATGTCTGTGGGCGTGTATGTTTGAGCACTTTTTGTTATCTTCTGGCTCAGTTTTTCACCCATGTGAACACATTGAATACGATTATGATCGGGCCGGGGAGGTATTATTTAGTTAGCATAGTTGGTCGTGCCGATCAATAGTAACCCGACCAGTTCTCGCACACACCTGTGGAGCCTAGCTATTAATATTCAAGTTTAGATATTTGACAAGGCGCTTCGACAGAGAGATCAAACACGCGTACGTGCCGCTGCCCTGAGCTATTCCTCCCGGGGTACATCAGCAAGCAGCGTCGCAACCTGCGCCCACTGCGTTGATCGATAATAGCAAATTAATGCTGTCAAGTTCGGAAACAAACCCGAAAAGAAGTGGGCGACATGCGACGGCAGCGAAATCGGAGAGTTGAGGACATCCAGGAATAAGAGCTCCGTCTGAAAACATCGGGGGCGGCGGAATCGACGGCAGGTGGCATAATGGTTGCATCAAATGTAAGACACAATCTGCGCAGCCGCGGACAGTGAGTCGTGAATGCCCGGAGCCCGTCAAGTGTCACGCCAGGAGTGCATTGCACTCCAGTGCATGGAACCAAGAAGAGGTGCTGCAGCTCTGGGAATGCTCAAGCCATGTCCCACACCATGGCATCGTCAAGTCTGAAGCCTCCAGGTGATTTCAAGTGGAGATGTTGGATGCTGCCGAAACAAAACAACAGGGAGATCGTGTGGATGTCGAAAACATCGTGCGGGATGTCGAAAACATCGTGCGGGTCGTGGTTGTGGTTGCGGCCGCAGTCAACTCTAATAGTAACCTCCAAAAGCGTACTGTGTGCGATGTGCGTAGAGAGTACAAGGCAGAGAGCTCTCATGGTGCTTTCGGTGGGCAAGTTGCTACTGCCAAGACCGAGGCTGGCAATTCGACTTTTCGATAATCTGGGTACAATGAGATCGGCTATGAAGTCGAGTGATGCATGATGACAAGAAAGATTCCTGAGCGCAGGGAATCCGGCCGGCCAATTGATTCCAAGAGATAAGTCGCCAATGTCTGCATTCGTTATCTCGAGGGATTTGAGATTAGCAAGGCTACCAAGATGTTTGAGTGCCGCTTGATCAAGTGTGGGCACATGCAGGTGCACTATGTCATGCAGCGCCCATAAAAATGTCGAAATGAGGCTGCGCTCTACAGGGTTTGGACCCCTCTCCATGCTGAGTTTTACTGATGTGAATGAGGAATTTAGGGGTGGCAGAAGGGGAAGTAGGGACCAATTGCCCAAGTCTTCGAGGTTCATGTGTATTTTCGTGACACTATCGGGGAGGAACAGGCAAAGATGTTGACCGAGTAATTCCGTTTGTGTTTCCGTTGTCTCCGAAACTTGATGCTTCGGAGATTAGGGAACAGAAGCCCTGGGGAAAGAAACGGCCGTATTTGCTCCAGAATACCAGAAATCCTGGGAGTCACCGCTTCTGCAGTCAATTCTAGGGCCCTGACACGCACAGAGTGGGACAGGAGGCGCTCCAAATCAGTCTGTTTAGCTGTGCGAAGCAAATGCTAGAAAGCTATTGGCCAGGATGCCTTTGACGGACAGAATTTACTCACAAACGAGTGGCCCTCATCTGATTGCCCACCTTCAACGTGCAACAGATCTGGGGGCAAACACCTCAAGACATTAATGAGCGTGGTTTGGCCGCCCATAGACCATGAGAGCGCTATGGGTGAAGGTGGTGGCCGTTCTCGCAAGGCCCACAGAGCTCCTTCCCGGCTCTGCTCATTGTTGGGCTCGACAGAGTTACATATCAGTTGCACGATTTGGGCAGTTTCTAGGGCAGGATGCATCCACGCTGCTCAGCGACACGCCTTCCAATTCCGGGAAAATGTAAGTTGGTGGAGGTTGGGTGGAAGCAGGGATTTTCCCATGTCACTATGGCGATCACTTTGTTCCGAACCTCCCCGAATCGATCACCGTTTCATTCCGCCGTACATCACAATGATCACATACATATATTGCACAGCACATGGTATGAAAATGAGGGAAATACAGAGTGAATGAGCATACATGAATCCCTGCGAATGAAATCCTCCTCATATCAACCTGCACTGTTTTTGTCCTCAGAGTTGTAGCCTATGACTCACCGCGACCGTTCCCAGGATGGTTGAACAGGAATAAGAGACACAAGGCACTTTTCTGGCAAAGAGAGTGACTAGGCCAAAGAATGTAGACATCTTGATTCTCGGGGTGGTTGTCGAGAGAAGCTGACTCGGACACACCGCTCGCACTTTCGGTGTTCTGGTGGCTGACATTGACCAGCCCTCTTGTATAGCTTCAGAATATCCATAGAGAGAAACATGTGCCGTCCTTGGTATCCGAATCGCAAGGAAGACGAAGTCGTTCAAGTCGCAGCAGCTCTGGCTTGGACCCTGAGAAGAGACCTCGAGGACAGTTTCTAGAATTGTAAGAGATCCCCATTCTATTCGGGGCCAGCTGACCTGTTTTCTCGCCGTAGAATCCCTTGTAATTTATTTTCGCCCCAGCGACTCGAATATTCAGTCGCTTTTTTTTTAGTTTTACTGGATGTTTCAAATAATCTCGGAAAAATCCGAATGCCGACACGGGTAGAAAAAGCCTCTTGATTGTATATCATCTGGTGAATGTGAGTAAGAGGCACATTGGAGGTAAGTCCTCTAGATTTGAAGGTGAACTTCGGCGTGAATTTGCCCGTAATTGCGGGCATGCTTAAGGTGACCCGTCAACCCGTCAACCCGTCCAACCTCGCTCGGACTCTCGACGGATGGGTCCCGCATGACGATGCTAACTGACCCCTGCAGCTCTCTCTGCAGCGTCAACTATAGTCTCGCCCTTGGCATTCTTGGCTGTATCCAAAAATGTAAATAAGCTCCGGGAGCTCTCGCAAGAAACACCAAGCAAAATCTTCGGCCGGATTGAAGGCGGCGTACATACCAGATTTCCATCCGCAAGTCGTTCTTTCATAACGACCGGTCAGTAAGTGGTTTCTATGCAGCGGTGTAAGACGGAAAGTGGGTTTCAGTCAGAACCGGCACCCGCCGGCAGGTCAGTATGTTCACAGAACATGTATATGGCTCACACACTTGCACTAGAATATGTTGAGCATGCAGAGCGACATAAATAAGGTGCTATCATAATTACAACGTGCACCAGGAATCATCCGTTGGTGAGAGCAGTCAAATCCATAAGTAGCAAATACCCCACTGCGAGAGAAAACTCGATAGACGGGATCTAACAGGGACATATGAAGCGAGTCTTGAGCGACATCTCCAGGCGACACCTAAAGGACTCATGTGATCGCAACGCGGGATCCAAAGAAGGTGGACAATGCATCTTCCCTCTTTTTTTTGTCAAATGAAAAAAAGCGAAATACGAAAAGTACATGACGTACAAGCGCAGAGAGGGAGGGTAAGAGTAATTGTTATGCCGCACGCAGGTTCCGTCACCGTAGGCGGACGAGCTCGTCGAGAGTTGACGTTGGACGGCCCTACGATGGGCTTGCCGTTGATCGGCTTGGTCATCTGGGCGCCAAACTACACGGCGCGCGCGCACTCAGTAATGTGAAGGAAGGTTAGACGGGAAATGATAAGAGTGCATACATGACATACAACTTGAAACCACATCGCCGAGCCGATGCGCGATGTGCGATCCTCGCGTGGAACGGGCGGATGAACTTCGGGCACAAGCAGTGACCGATCTTTTGTTAAAAGTTGTTCGTGTTTGCATCGGAGATCAATTTGAGATCAAACACCAACAACTTTACGCTTTGAGACCTCCAGCAAACTAGATACTTGCTCTATCGATCTCGGGTAAATTCACAGCTTCTCAATACAGTAATGATGTCCTAGAGGTCTGATTTAAAGTATTGGCATAGCGGACAGACAGCCATGTAATAAATGATGGATGCTGACAAATTTGCCTTTTGGGGTATATCATGCGTGATACAAATTCAAACAAATTCAAACTCAGATCAGCCTGTCTATCGACACAAACTGTTTTGATACGACAGGCCAGATACTTGATGAGCTTTTCTTAAGTTCTGTGTGGTAAAGACCGCCACAGGGACTTAAGTTGTAACAGAACTTAAGTCATGTTAACAACATGTTAATATATGTATACAACACATTTAGTACCATTCACCATGGGTGATCAGAACTTAAGTTCTCGACTCCAGAACTCAAGATCATCAGGAACTCAAGATCCATGCCACATCCTCTGCAGGTGATAACATTGAGATTGAGGTTGAGAAGCCACGTAGTCTTCACATGGAATGGAAATGAACATGAATATGAATGAGAGAAGTATTCACTGGGTTCTGTGTGCCCGAAGGCACCTCGCTCACCTTCTCCGTGTCGCGCTCTACACTCCACACGCCATACCCGAAACGCGCGAACGTGCAACGTGCATAATGCGCACCACATACCTCCCATCCACTCGTGCAGGCAGCCCCAGCTCCAGCTCTAGCTGGAGCTCCATGAGCCCGCCCTTATCCACACACCGCACAGTGGCCGGTACC
>JARJCX010000414.1:0-86493 GCA_029282285.1 Mycena rebaudengoi | reverse complement strand
AGTCCCACGAGTATGTTTTCTATCGCTACATTAGCGCCAATATCTTATGGCCTCTAGACTCCCCAGTCACCCGACAAGTCGCTGGTAGATCAGGGCAATCACCGAGTGCGTTTTCGTCATGGGGAAATCAAGGGGCTCTTTCAGAAGAGGCTATCTCTCTTTCGAGTCCGGTCATGATGACCAATACGCGAGGCCAACCATTGGAAGCGGAATATGGGACTATCGAGTCCCGCTACGCTGCGGCATTTATTCCTGGCCATCAAGCGTCGTCGCTGTCTATTGATCGCAGTGACCCTGGCTCTCAGACGCGATTCCGAGGTGGTATTCCCAGGATTATGACAGATACTAGCCACTACGGGCCATCTGAATCCTCCGCTGCCATCATCGGAGAACAACCGCATGCTGGTTCTCACGCTGATACCTATTCACCGCCGAGTCGTGTTATCGGACCTCGTGAACCATTTGGGGCGACAGGGCTGAAAAGAAGTCCCATCGTTGTTGCGCACCCTCCACCGTACACAAGCTATTAACATTCTTTTATCTATACATACAACTTGAATCTGTATTCAAAACTGGTTTACCACTAGTACTGTCTTCGCTTGTTGGATTTTGCTTGAAACAAATTAACGACCAAAGACTGATTTTTAAAGCTGTACACCTGGCGTAAATCGGCCTGAGTAGGCCTGAGTGCACTGAAAGAAAGAAATTGTTGATCCGGATATCCCCATCCGGACACAAAGATTCCTAAACGGGCCTGCTTACTCAGCTTCTCGCAACGTCATTCGTCCATGTCCGCCTCTGGTGCTTTTTGGCTCCGTCCCTCTTGTCGGCTGCTTCTTGGAGCTTTTGGACTCCGACTCGAAGAGAAAGAAAGTGGCAACTTCAAGTTGAAGGTCCAGGCGCCGGGCGGTGTGAACAAAAGAACCCCCTAAGACACTCATCACAAAGGAATGGGACGGACCCGACACGTGCGTTCCCTCGAAGATGAATATAAAAGACGATAGCCAACTGGGTCTACTCCCCATTCTTACCTCTTCCCGCAATCTCTTTCTCCTCTCGTCACCGAAACGAAACGCGTCTTTACGACCCTCCCAGTCTAATAAGAAGCTTCGATCCCAAGGAACAGACGCACTCTCACCTCTACGGCTTCATCCCCTTACGACCTATTTACGACATCGCCCTCGTTGCCGCGATAATACTATCATGTTTGTTAATCCTCTAGCGGTAAGTTCACTGCATCTTTCTTTGAGTGCGACACAGTCTCATGCATGGACGATCCGATTATCAGGTCCCAGAGCGCGACATATCCTACAGGCCTTGGGCATCCTCCTGTCTTTTAGACATTCGGCCTACTCCGATTCGAGAGTTGGACCCCAAGTTGGTCAAGCTGCATCTCGAGTTACGAGAGGGAACAGTGATAATAACGTGCACTCCGAGAGGCGAGAAAAGCGCGGTATACTTCTCATCGAAAGATATCAATGGCGATGACCGCTCGCTCTATGCATTATCCTGGCCGCCTCCATGCACATCCATCATGCCCTCGCCATCGAGCGCACCCAGCATTTCATTGTCTCCCAGCAGCGCATCCTCATACGCTAGTGCATTCTCAACCCACCCGGTAGATCTGTCTCCATTCGCGGATACTGGCGCGCCCAGATCACGCAAGGCACTGCACACTAGCCGCCCCATCAACGACGAAAATTGTCCACCTCCGCAGGCAAAATACCTGGCGCCTCCTTCCGCCGCGAAGGGCATTCTCATAAGGACCAAGGTGCAGGGGCCGAGAGGGCTGGCACGTCTCCGTTGTCGGGCGCCTCCCGCGCTCATGGTGCCTGCCATGAAAGACGCCGAGGAGAACGCGCCGGTTTACAATCTTGGAGCTTGATTCGAAGAAGGGATCACAGTGAAGTTACAAGTTGAGCACGAGCCACGGCTTCTTCGGAGGAGAACCCACTCTCGAGCACTGCAGTCGCCTCCTCGCGGTTTTGAACGGCTGCTAGTCCTTTTAGCCATCAGAAATTCCCAGTCTGGATACTGTAGCATACTTACTCGGCCCAACCTTACCATATACCTTTTTAATAGGGCTTGTCCCTTCCTCTGTAGCAACACTCATGACAATATAATGATTCACCGTATTAAACAATAAGTTGCATTGAGAACATAATTAAAACAAGGTGCAAACGTGAGCAGACTGCTAGGTATCGCATTGGATCTGGGTATCGCTCAGCTAAAAACAGGTCTCCCGACGCGTGTGGGTATCAAGTCGATTACATCCTGGAACGCCGCCTCGTCGTCAGGGTCTGAATCATCGTCCTCAACTTCCTCGATATACGGGAGGGGAGTCTTGGACCCAACTGGAGTATGATCAGAGAAAATCGCGCCAGAGAGGGCGGCAAACTTACAAAAGAGCACAATAAACGCTTGCGCGCCATCACCTTGGCGAAGGGCGTACGCTCCACCTTACATCGTGCGATAACCGGCTGCAAGTCCAGAACACTGTAAAAACGCTCGTTCTGCCCGTCTCCGTCCGATGCCTCGACGCGCGCGATCTCTCTGCTGCTCGTGGAGATACACGCCGCCAGCGCAGGCATGAATGCCACCGCGGGCTCCGCGTACGTCCACAACCCATAGTAGTGGGATATGGTGAGCGTGCGCAGCGCCGTTGGGAGGACAGCGAAGGCGCGCTCCGCAAATGGCGCGTGGTGCGAGACGTGGAGGTGCTGTAACACAGGCAACTGGGAAAGGAGTTGCGCGTAGCCCGAGGAGACGTGGCTCAAAACGCTGATGTTGTCGAGGCGTAGTGTTTGAAGCGCGGCGCCGCCGCCGCGCGTAAACTCTTCGCCGAGAAAGAGCGGGGATGAGGTGCAGCAGCCCGCCTATGAAGCGCACGTCGAGGTCGTGCACGGAGTTGCCGCAGATGCTAAGCACGCGCGCAAAGTGGCCGGAGGCATTGTCGTGGCTCGAGTCCAACCTGACACGCTGCATGTTGTGTGGTGGCAGGACGCCGGTGAGGGCCATGACGTGACAGTCGCGCAGATGCAGATCCTTGAGTGCGGAGAGGTGTTCAAGGAGAGAGGGGAGGATGCCCGGCGCAAAGGTTGTGGCGAATCCGGTGAGGTATTTAGTGGTGAAGTCCCAGAGCGCGATCGGACACTGGGAGAGGAAGAGGTTTGGAGGTTGGGGGTTTGCGCGAGAAAGTCTTCTAGGCCTTGCTCCAGGGCCTCGGATTCCGTGGATAGCTGGTAGTCCAGCGCGGCGGTGTAGATGTAGCGCCCCAGCTCTGGACGCGCTTCCAACGTGCGGAGCAGCAGGCGCAAACTGCCGGCGGGCCAGCGGGGATGCTTCCGCCCTTTCCATCCAGTAAAATCGAGTTGCACGTTGCGATACAATATCCGCTCGACCCCCGTGCCGCAGTGCTGAACAGACCTGGCTCAACGCACTCAAGGAGAATCGAGCCTCAGAAAAATCGGAGTATTTTCGGAGATTGTATAAAGCTGCGGTATCCATTAAAGGGATGCATTTTGGGTCGCGCAGAGAGACGGCGATATGTTCGATGATCTCAACCGGGAGGTCGAGCAGTTCAATCCTCGGACGGTTCCAATAGTCTACCTGACGCGTCAAAAGGAGACCAGAGAAGGGAACAACACGCGCCGCACATAAGTTACTGTAACGTGGGCGCCCTGGCACGTATTTGGTGTCCCGTCGGAGCTCGACTCTGAGTCAGACGACCTGTCCTCATCCTCGGATTCTTCGTCAACGGGCTCATTTGAGGAGGTCTTGATCTCCATCTCGAATTGAAGGCGACGCAAAGCAGGCGACTTTTTATGCGGTTGGAAAGGATGCTCAGAGGGTTTGCCGAAGAGAGCGATTCCAGCACAGAGTTCGCTGCTGAAATTGTTGTAAGAAGTTGTCAGGCTTTTTCACGAGTGCTTGTGGTATCGCTACGCACAGGATTCCACAGACATGAGAACAAGAGGACACAAGAAAGGTTACCAAGAAAACAACAGCGGTGGTTGGGAGACGCGACGCGAGATCACGGGGTGGCACCGTTCGCGGTTGACAGTCACAATCAAAGCCCCTATTCTCGAGGAACCCCATAATTGGAACAGTCAGTCTACTACATATGACATAGTAACTTTTGTAGACTAAGAAGTTACTCATCATACATAGAACACACGCAGGCGACGGAAAGACTAGGCATCCAATTGAGGCATATAGCGAACCAAGGACCAACAGGCGAAGTCATTGAAAAGCTCCGAGCGTAGATCGTACTGGTCTCTATGTCAACTCGATCGTAATTCCAATCTCCTCCCGCCCATCTGCGTGCAAACGGCGCTTCTCTGTCTTGCCTCCCTTGACCACCACCTTCCGCACGTCGCTCGCAGGTAGCTCGAACCAAATAACATCATATGGGAGCTTGTATCCCCCATGCACCACTTCATAGTCCACCACCACCACCCCACCCGGCGCCGCCGCCTTGAACGATAATAACAGCTCGGTATACACGCCCTGCCCCGTATGCGCGTTCGACATTCCGTCGTCTTCAATAAGCGTAAATTTCCCGCGGGAATCCCCAGTTGGCGCAGGGAATATCAACGCCGTGCGTTCCGCAACGCCGTCGTAGATATTGCGCGTGCATGCGCCGCCAAGGACGAATATGCCCCCCACTGCGTACGAGTGTGGGCGTCCGCGCGAGCGGCGCATCTAAGCGGCAGCAGAGTATGGACATCAGCAATTGCAATCAAGTGGAGAAGAGAATCCGCACCCAGCTCGACAAAGTCGCCTTTTCCGGCATGCCATACGCCCGTGTCGAGTTCACACCAGTGGAGGTTTTCATCGCCATCGTTGGTCTGCGCAGGAAGGTACACCCGGCGCGTTGTCGCGCCCTTGGTCGTGACAGACGCTACGAGCACATGCGAGCCGAACAGGAAGTCCTCGTCCATCTGCAGCGTCAGTGGGTCGACTGCGTGGTTCCACAAAAGTGGCTACAGCCAACTAAATCAATGAAGGAGAAGAGGGGCACGAGGACGATGATTGTGACCTTGAGGAGGGGCCAGCCGCGGCGCTGATAGTCCGTCACATATAGCGAATAGAATGTGGGTGCAAGGCGATAACGGAAGGCCAGCACGTCGCGGAGAATGTCGCTAATCCCGGGGACGTCGTCGTACATCCACAGCGTGGTCGATACCTCTTTCCACGAATGCTGACGTGTCTGTTAGTACTGCAGCACCTCGAATAGAAAAAAAAACCCCCACCACGGTGAACCGTGAATGCCATGCCCCCTGATATCAATGTCACAATCAACGAGATCCACACGAGTTGAATTATGATCGGCGTACATTCTGGCACCAGCGTACCAACAGCTCAGGGCTCGGATGGTGCTTCCCAGCGAAACCTGGCAGGCATCAGTCAATATAATACTGAACTCGCTGGCCTGCGTACGAACCGCCGATATCATGCCCATACAAACCCGGGCCGAAGCTCATTCCGACGCTCAGTGTCATCTTCGTACCCCATTGTAGCGCCTTCCACGTTGTCGAGTTGTCCCCACTCCAAGTCGCGTGTGCATACGCTTGGATCCCCGGCACGCCCGACCGCGACACAATAACGGGACGGTGCTCTGGCCGCGCAGCAAGGACGGTTTCGTACGTGGTCTAAGCCGTGAATATAAGTACCAAGATTCAACGAAAGTAGATACAATTATAAAAACACCTACCCGCGCCATACCCATGGTCTGCACCGCCTTCCCCACGCTCCCGATGCGAATTTCTCCGCCGCGCCACCCCATGCGCGTATCCACATTACCCCCCTCCGCCCCAAACACCCCCACCTCCCCCGCAAACCGCTCCTCGTCGTCCAACAAGCCCGATATCTCGTTATTATCAATCCTACGGTAGTCGTGTCAGGGATGAGGCGCAAGCACGATAAGAGCTGACGCACCACATGCCCGTGAGCCCGTTCGCCAGCAACTGCTCGCGGATCTGCGTACCCCACCATGCGCAAGCCGCGCGCGCGGAGTAGTCAAGGTACGAGCCAGGCTTGTGCGACGCGAAGCCAACCGCCCAAACCCAGCTCATCGCGGCCACCACACCGTCCTCCACATCGGGCGCAGGACGCACGAACGCACGCTCGGCAAGCGCAGATTGGTACCCCGGGTGCGTCTGTAGCAGCCAGGGCTTCATGTTCACAATGAGCTGTACGCCGAGGAGCGTCTCGACGGTGTGTCCAAACTCCGCAGGCGAGGGGTAGCGAGCGCGGTTCCAGATGAAATAGTTGCGGTCACCAGTGACTTCGTCTGTTGGGGCCGCTGGTTGAATAATAATATTAGTATACTAGTGAGAACGCACGTTGGCACCAGCCGGAGGAGAGGTAGAGGCCGTCAACGGGGAATCCATGGGTGCGGCAGGATTCGAGAAAGTCGATGACGGCTGCCTGTGCGTGGGGATCCGCGGCAAGCGCGAGGCTAGACGAGAGGTAGCCGAATTGGGAGAGCGGCGGCAGCGACGGGGATGCGGCGAAGGCAGGTGTGGAGCCCGCCGGGGAAACTAGGCGCGCGTACTCGGTTAGTATGGAGGGGAGGGTGCCGTCACCCAAGAGGACGTAGTAGTCCAGCTACTTGCATGTCAGTTGGAGATATTGCAAGGAACAGGTCACCTACTGGTCCACTGCTCGCCTTGTACGAGCGGAAACAGCCCCAGAGTGCGTCGGCTTCCGCGCCTAGGGACTGTTCAGTCGATGTATCAATGTATAACGAAGTAAATACCCATATCAAAGTGCGAGTCACTGAGGTTGTTGTAAAACATTCCATACCACAATTTAGTCTTTTTGTTGTAGACGGTATAGAACGGATTCAGCTTGTAAAGTGGGTCGCCTGCAGAGAATTAATTCAACGAACAGCAACGAGAAAAGGTATGTATACGAACCATTTTCCCAGTCATACGACAGTGCGTCGCGTCCCTCCATGGTGAATTTCTTGCCTGCTTTCATAAGGCTCCCGCGTGACTCTCCGAGGCCATAGATAAACTCGTTGCGGTCTTGGTGCAAGTACGGTGTCGGCGAGGTGAACTCGTCCTCGGAGGTAGGGAGGTAATTCTCGCGTTCAATCTGTCCAGCTGAATAAATGGAAAGCGAATTTCATTTTGTCACCACCCACATAATGCATGACGGCGCCAGACGCGGCATCGAACGAGTAAGCGCGCGTTTTACTGTCCGCCAGAAAGGGGGTTCCGTCCTTGGTGAACCATTCGAGCTTCGGACAGCCGTTACCGAAGCCGACCTTGACACTCAGCGAGGCAGTCGTAACTGTAGCGCAGGTATCTTCTATCTAAGTAGCCATTTCGTCAGTGGATACCAGCGACAAAGACTAAGAACAATACCTGTACGGAGGCGGACGGCGCCGGCGCCTCCCAGGCAATGCCACCGTTCGTCTTCTGTGGGAATTTTTCAAGAGGTAGCTGGTGTACAACGCGCACGACGCTGTCAGAAATAGGCTGTACGGCAAGTGAGTGGCCATGCGGATTGTGGAGATCTAGTACGGGCCCAGCTCCATCGAGAAGCGCGCTGGGGGAGAAGGCAGACGGAATGAAGATGCGGGGCATGGCAGTTCTACAACAGAACACCTGAGCCGCGGCATAATTTGTATACTGGCGAGAATGACAATCGGTCACCGGTCCGATCGCCGTACCGAATTCCAGGCCAGTTTCATGAGAGATTTTGCAATGAAATTCGGATGCCCGGGCCTGATCGACTGTTGAGAGTCTTGAAGGTAAACCGAGGAGAGTAGCATGGACATTCCACATGGAAAGGCGCCCCAAGTCGATGGAAGGAAGTTCAGGAACCTATATAGATATCTGTTTCTGGTTTCCAAGAGTTTTCACTGAGTGTCCATGTCGTCGGCTTTCACAGGCGTATATAAACGGGGAGCAACTTTAAGTTCGTTTTAAACCAGGGGCACGACAATCAATTTGAGCTTGGAGCTTCATACTTGCGGGGCTGCTACATAGGGTTCCCCGTAGATTTCCAGACATGGAGGGCGACAATGCTAGACAAACTGGAGGAAGCCAAGTTGGGTTATTACGTAACGTTTGTGTACAACCAAAATAAAGAAAGTGGCAACGACACCGACACGACTCCGAGTCTTTGTGCTTCGATCAGGTTGCCTCCAAGTTTCTTCTCAAAGTTACTGCTCTGTTTCCGTCTCTTACTGCTTGGGTCTGCACTGAAGAGCAGAGCAGAGCAGAACCAATGCAAAATCTTTGCAAAATTCGCACATCCGCTTTGCAACTTGGCAGTTCCGTTCCTCATGCCTGTGGCTAGGCATCAATCATAAGGATAGCACGAAGATCAACGACAGTCCTCGACAATCACTCCTTCAAATGTTCCTGGTTCAGCCAAAAAATGTGGTGCAGCCAATGCCAACCAGGAACTATGTGCCAAGTACATACATTGGATCTGTGCGCCATTTTCTGTCTAGCCAAAATCGAGCTTATCATCCGTCCCTGAAGCTGCTGATTTTTTTTTTGAATTTCTGGTCGATGGCAATGGTCAGCAGACTCATGTTTCAATTGATGAGATTGTTCGGACCGATTGCCGAATGCATTTTATGTGAACTTTTAAGCTGCCTTGTCAAGTTGCCATTGGTCAGTCTTGACCCATGGCTTCCCCAATGACCGACGACAAGGGCCAAGTGGGTCATCTCGAGGAGACCATGTCGGCCAGTACAGACGATCCCAAGACTGCGCATGCCTCGAGATCTTTTGGCGACGCCGCGCAGGCTATTCTTGGTGAAAATGCTCATGCCCCGGTCATCGTCTCCGCGGAAGATAATGCTCGCATCCTGCGCAAGACGGACATGTGGCTTCTGCCAGTTATGCTCGCGTATGTGCCTTTCTTGCCGGCGCTCCAATAATTGCATTGATATCATTCTTCCGCAGAATTTATTTTTTGCAGCAGTTGGACAAGAGTACCCTCTCGTACGCCTCTGTATTTGATTTGGCTGCAAACACACACCTCGTTGGGTACGAGTTCAGCGCGCTAGGGAGCATAGTCTACGCGGGTATGTCGCACGTCGCCCTGTTCACCCGTCGCGCTCACATTCCGCGCAGCCCAGTTCATATGGCAGCCCGTATCATCATTCCTCCTCGTCCGCCTTCCTGTGGGCCGCTGGCTCGCTTTCAACGTCCTCGCCTGGGTTCGCACATTCCGTCTTTGTACCTCACTCGTCGCTTAGAAATAGACCAACAGGGAATCACGCTTAGCTGCATGACAGCCGCTCATAATTTCTCTACGCTGCTCGCGGCGCGCTTTTTCCTTGGCCTCTTTGAGGCCACTGTTGCCCCGACGTTCGTGACCATCACCGCAATGTGGTGGCGACGCCGTGAACAGACACAGCGCACCAGGTATGTTCCGATGGCGCCCTTACAAATGCACACTGACACGGCGAAGTTTGTGGTACTCTATGAATGGCCTCACCACCGTCGTGCGTATCCTCCACCCCATGCGACTACACGATTTGACGCCAGTCTGCAGGTTGGGTCTATCCTGTCTTTTGGCCTTGGTCATATCAAAAGCGATGCCCTTAAGCCCTATCAGGTCAGTTCCGGCTTCAATTTACCCTTCCCGCATTTTACTGACGCGTCTCGCAGATCATTTTCCTCTTCACAGGTCTGATCACCGTCGCGTTCTCCGTCGTCGTATTGTAAGTTCTCTGTTTACGGTGGGCCAGTGAATACCCACTGCCGCGTCAGCTTGGTCCTCCCCAACTCGCCCACAACAGCGCGTTTCCTCACCCATGAAGAAAAGATCATCGCCGTCGAGCGCCTCCGCGCGAACAACACCGGTACCGAGACGAAAACGTGGAAATGGCCCCAGGTGCGCGAATGCGTCCTGGATCCCAAGACGTGGGCATGGTTCTCCATGCTATTCCTCATCTCGTATGTTGCTCTTCCCTTCTGCCGACAGCAGTCTGACCTTCGCTCAGCATTCCCAGCGGCGGCATTTCCACCTGTGCGCCCCTCGCAGAGTAAAATACACACCGCACTAACAGTCGCGCCATATTTTTTAGTTGGCCCTCTTATCGTCAAGTCGTTCGGGTACAACCAGCTGAACACGATCCTACTCCAGATGCCCTTCGGCGCCGTGCAGATCGTCGCAACGCTTGGGGGTGGGTACGCTGCCACACGCCTCAAGCTCAAGGGACCTGTGCTGCTCGCGCTGACGCTCCCACCTATTGCCGGCGCGGCTGCCCTTCTACATCTTCCCCGTGGCCCTAGTCACAAAGGCCCGCTGCTCGCTGCGTATTATATGTGCGTGCCACTTCCTCGACGCACCTTTTTTGATCTGAGATAACCAAACAGTGTATCGTTTTACCCCGGAATCTCGCCTCTTATCTACACTTGGTCGTCGCAGAACACAGCTGGCCACACGAAAAAGACTCTCACAACAGGTCTACTCGTATGTTTTTCCTGCTTCGCTTCAGACTTCCAAGCGCGCCCTGATTATTCTTTCTGGGCACCAAAAGTTCGTTGGGCAATCAGCCGGTAACGTGCGTTTTTCGCTCCAAGCGACGCATGCACTCGCTGATTTCTTTCTCTGCCAGATCGTCGGCCCGTTCTTGTACACGACCCAGCAGGCCCCGCTATACGCTCGTGGCCTCACCTCCAGTCTCATCTGCTTTGCCATCCTTGGTGGTTGCTTCATGTTCGTCTCGTCTCCCGCTATACGTATATATTCCAAGGCTAATGCACATTGCAGCGTGACGGGATTATACCTCGCGTTCCTCAACCGCCAGCAGCAGAAGCGACGCGCGGCCCTCGGGCGGTCTGGCGTGCTCGTCGATGCGTCACTGGAGCGCACGGAGGACGCTGCGGCCGCCCAAAAGTCGAATGGCGCTGCATTCGGTGCCAATGCGTTTGACGACTTGACGGATCGCGAGAACGAAGACTTTATTTGTGAGTCTTGCTTGGATTGCTCTGTTGACCAGGCTGCTAATCCTCGCTGTAGACGTGCTTTAACGATTTATTGATGACTTTATTGTACGACTAATATGAAATTTGACTGTGGCCGCTATTTTGTGTCTTCGTCAAAATGATGCCGCATTCAACACTGTGTTTCCACTAATCGCCCGTCTTGGTACTGCGACTCACTACCCTAATCATCCTGGTCGTCTCCATACGAACTTATTGGCCACCAGAGGCAGTCGTCGAAATCGCGATGGCAGTAATCGAGCGAGTCCCTCAAATCATCTCGACCTTTTCCGCGATCAATGCACCATGCGGCAGAGTATGGGCTTCGACAACCCTGAAGCGGCTCTGAGTATAACAGTATAACCATGCAACTCTATACTGAACCTTACAAAGGAGAGAAGGACTGTTCCCCGAACGCCACTCTTCGCTCGTAATTTCGCCTTTCTGGATTTGCATCACCGTCGACTCAGTTTCAATTGTATGTCGTCCCGACAAACTTTAAGGAGGCGAGAATTAATGCAATGAATTTTTATTATCCTCCGCTACCAGTTTTTTGCTGACCTGTAAGATATCATACAAAACGGGCCCTAGCTTGAAACACCCTCGTCTTTTTAAAAAAAACCTCACGGAATGCCTCAAGAGCTCAAGAGGACTCGGCCCGCCGGGAACGCAGTGAGGAAACACTTCTATTAAAAGATTAGGTCACCTTAGTACCTGCGCACTACAATGCCGCCCTCCATACCAGCACTCCCGTCCATCCCTCACCTCCGGCTCGCCTCCACCCCTCTTGTGCATTCCGCCCTCGCCTTCGCCGCCGCCCATTCCTCCCCCACCGCTCTCAATCACGTCATCCGCACCTGGCTCTTCGCTGCCCTCATCTCGCAGCGCCCCTCACTCCCGCACCTGCACTCCGTTGACCCCGAAGTGCTCGCTATCGCCACGCTTCTACACGACCTCGGCTTGGACCCGACGGGCGAATGCATAAGTGCGGACAAACGGTTCGAGGTCGACGGGGCGGAGGCGGCGGTAGGATGGCTGCACGCGGAGGCGCCTGTGGGCTGGGACTCTGGGGCTGATCTAGTGGAAGGGAGGAATGGCGTCGTCGGGAAGGACGGCTACAAGGGCAGGAAGACGCAACAGATCTGGGACGCCATCGCGCTCCATACGACAGGGACCATTGCGCTGTACAAGGAGCCGCCGGTGGTGGCGGCGACGTATGGGATGTGAGCTGCCAGTCCAATTCACCCACTGCTCCTCTGTTGATTTCCTGACATTTATTCCTTGGGGCACAGCTGGGCGGACTTTCAAGGCCCCAATCGAACGGTTCCGGCGGGGATCCTGAGCTGGGAGGAGTACAACGCGGTCGCGAAGGCGTACCCGCGGCTCGGATTGATGAGCGAGCTCAAGGAGATGTTGTGCGAGATTTGCCGGACGAAGCCGGAGACGACCTATGACAACATGGTGGGGGACTGGGGAGAGAAGTTCGTGGAGGGGTATACCAGGGAGGGGCATACGACGGCGGAAATGCTGCTGCTGTGCGATCTGGACGAAAGGGAGGTGTAGGAGTTCTGTCAAAGTTCTCGGAACAAATATTGGCGCAATGACCATTTGGACACGCTTGGGGCGTTTTGTTGCTCAACAAGCATGACACTCGTGAGGTGATTTTTTGCCAGTAATAGACTTGAATATCGTGAAATTTCTGTTTTGTGTTTTAAAATTCCTCTGGTACCGAGACGCCGCATTTCTGAGACTTGAGTCGCGTCAGGTCGCGTCGCGTCTCGAATCCATCAACGCGTCTCGTTACGTGACAATCCTGGCAGTGATTAATTGATGCGGTGGGCGCTAAGCAGCGCTTCCTTTCCTTTTCCGTCCACTACCTCCAATGTCCGTTTTTCGCTGTTTTTGGGCTACCATCTCCTCTGGCACCCGATGGCTGGGTTGAACGCGCTCACGTGGGCGGTCAGCTCACGTTTTCTGGTTTGTTGGTACAAGACTGTGGGAATTTGCTTGGGTCAGCCACAAGAGCACTCTTCACGTCTACCGCCATGTTCACCCTTTTTGCTGCCCTGCTTCCGTGTTCTATCCCCGCAGTAGTCCCCACCGCTCGCTGCGTTGTCTCCAGTATGGTCCAGAGGGCGGTCAAGATGACCCTCGTTGTCGCCGTCGCGACTCTCAAGTTCCCGCCCGAGCTCGACGTCCCTGTGGTGGTCCCGTCTCCTCCTCAGCCTCCTCCTCCTCCTCCTCCTCCTCCTACCAGAACCGTCCCCAGCCTCATTACCGGGACGCCAACTCTCCCAGGAACCGATGGTCTCGTCAATCATCTCGGCTGGTGCCTGGTTTTCGGATTTGTTGGTTTCGGCGGGGTGTTAGCAGTTGAATTCGCTCTTGTTGGAGTTGGTCTCTCGGTCTCGCATCTCGTCAATGCGATCAAGAAGGCCACTGCCCAGCTCGTTGTGCTCGTTTTGCGCAGCGTCTTCAGCCTCTTCACCACAAAGCCGCGTCTGTGCCTTGCATTTCACGGGAACCGCAGGGCCCGACGGGAACTCAAGCGTTCAAAAAGATTAGCTTCCGTAACTGCTGGCTCCCCCCGCGAATTCCTCGACCTCAACTCCTACGCCCAATTGGCATACGGCTGCGCTGCCGCTTCTGCTCGAACACTTCTTGTCTGGGTGGTTTTACCCGTTCTTTCTCCTGTACTTCTCATTGCACGTATACTGCGGTCCGACTGCCCTCGTTACCAAGAGCTCCCTGGGTCCGAGTGTGTCAACTCGCTGCGCAAGAGCAGACGGTCCTTCTTCCAGGTTCTTCCGTGGCCCGGAAGCCTCATCACGGACAGTTTTGTCAACAGGGGCACGTCTCTGGCCAACGCCTCCACCTGGACCACGCTCTTCCGCATTGCAGGTTTCTCCGACCGTCCCACCGACCTTAGGTATATGGCGGCGCTCGGGGAGGGAGCTTTCGGGGTCGTCACCAAAGCAGGGCTGGTCGGTAGCCCGCGCACCTTCGCTGTAAAGCGGATCCGGAAAGGCGGCGAAGGCACCTGGGCCAACCTCTGGTCAGAGGTCGACATCCACCGGCTCACAGAAGATCATCCCGCGTTCCCAACCGTACACGGCGTCTTCAGGGATTATCAAGACTATATCCTGGTAATGGTATGTCCCTCCTTACTTTCCCGCGCCTCACGAATTTTTAAATTTTGTCATCTTTATTAGGACTGCGCCCAGGCTACCTTCCCTTACGATGACCTCTCGCGATACTAGGCACTCTTTTATGGCGCGCAACTCGTAAGAGTGCTTCTGATTCCCTTCGTGTTCTCGCTGACCGGTCATTTCAGGTCCTCGGGCTCCAAGCGCTGCACAAGCTTGGCGTCATCCACCGGGACATTAAGCAGGACAACTTGCTGCTGGGCTGCGACAATAATCTGCTCATCTCTGATTTCGGGCTCGCGCACAGGTTCCGTCGTAACGACAATGGTGCCGGTTCAGGCCCTGTCTTGCTCTGGCCCACCGCGAGCAACCCATTCATCGCTAGCGACCGCTGTGGGACTCCCAGATACGCCTCCCCGCAGGTTGTGCGCGGACGCTACTCCTTTGGTGTCGACCTGTGGTCGCTGGGGGTGGTTCTCCATGAATGGCTTACTGACAGGGTACGTATTGCGTCACATCAGTATTATCGCCTCGCTGATGTTCTTCCTAGGTGCCATTTATGGACGAGGACTTCGACGCGGACGACGCCCTTGCTCCTCGCAGCCCAGGCTACACGGCTCGCGGTCCTCTGGTATGGGCTGAACTAAACTTTTACCAACGGGTAAAATTTCATGTTCTTGCCTATTGCGATGTCGTACTCATAGATACACTTCCAGATCTTCGCAGTTGAGTGGCCCCGGCGTTTTGAGTCCTACGAGGACATCCAGACTACGGCCCTGTTCAAGGAATTGTATGTGTCTCATCTCCGTTCTTTTTGTCTCGGCTAACTCTCCGCAGCGACTGGAGGAAGCTGGAGCGGGGCGAATACCACCCTCCTGGGATTACATGAATAGACGCACCGCCTTCCGCTCGCCCAAGATACGTTTTATTATTGAAAATGGCACTCTCAGGATACCCGTATGTTTACCGTATCCTTCTCACCTAATCATTTACTAATGATAACCTTGCATGCAGATATACCATCTCGTACACATCCTACTACAACGAATATAATATCAGCGTCTCGGGATCGACGATGGGGATCCGAATTGTCGAGGGACACGCGCGGGACTTCTGATGTGGCCTGGAGAATCGACGGGGACGCCCGTCCTTCTCGCCATCAGACAGTTTCCTCACCTCGATCTCGACCTTTCAAACCTACCTCGTGCTTGACGCTGTTGTGTAAGTCCCTCCGCTCTCGCCTCCTGCCCGGTCTAATATCACTTCTGAAGGCTAGCGCTCAACAAGTCTTTTTTTTCGTATTCGTTCGGCCGGTCGGATCTGCTGGAAGATGGTATCGTGGACACGGGCCGGAGCTGTCTAGGTGTGGGTCGCGCGACCGGACGACGACGCGGAGCTGCTTCTCCCTTCCTAGTCCTACCCTCGCCCCATTCCACATCGACTCCGCATCTCCTTCGCCCGTCATTCGACATTCACCATACCAGCGACCCGACCTCTTTTTACGGCCTATATACCCCTGCGTTTCTTATTATTTTCTCTTCTGGTGGACGCCATGTCTATATACCCTGTTGTTCTGTCGTTATATACCCTCATGTTGCTCCTTGAACATGTATACCCTTTCGTATACCCTCTTGACACTTGTTATTATTTTCGCTTCTTTTATTCAAATTCATTGTGTTTGTTGTTCAGAATCCTTCCTGTAGGAGGGACCCTATTCGCGGCTCACTAAACAATCCATATCACGATTCATTTCCTCTTTCATGGGTGGCCCCAAAAAAAGAGTCGTAGATTCGCGATAGGCTTTGTTTGGTTTCAGTGCTGAGTCATGCAGATTACCTGTAGTTCAACCTCCTTGTTCTAGGTCTTCGCATTCGTTCAACGACTCTCGCATCCAGGAATAAGTTGCTCTGCACGAACGGCCTCGACTCGGAAGCATTACGAGAGTCCAGCTGTATCTTCGCGCATTCTTCGCGGCTGAAAGCCGATCTGAAACGTGTTCAGCGCTAGCGAGGCAAAGTATTATAAGAACAACTATTGAGTCCTTCGTACCTCCTATCGGCCGTACTAATGCCCTCCCCACCTCGAGTTGCAATCATAGGCGCGGGAATAGGTATGCAACCATCCTTAGTCTCATATCAATCCGAAAGCTGACAGAAATATGCAGGCGGACTTACCCTCGCCCGCATCCTCCAGGTTCAGAACAACCCTAAAGTATCATTCACCATCTACGAATCTGACGCCGACGCGTCTGTCCGCGCCTCCTTCGGCGGATCGCTTGACCTCAAGTATGAATCAGGCCAACGCGCCCTGCGCGATGCGGGCCTCCATGCCGAATTCAAAAAGCTCTGCCGTCCCGTTGGAGAGCACATGCGCATTCTAGACAAGACTGGCAAGGTCTATTACGAGCTCACTGAATCCGGGTCCGAGTTCTACAACCCAGAGATCGACCGCGGCCAGCTGCGTGCCCTGATCCTCGACTCGCTTGCGCAAGGGACCGTCAAGTGGGGCCACAAAGCGACCGCGGTGCGGAAGAACGCCGCCGACGGCAAATATACCATCGACTTTGCCTCGGGGCCATCGGCAGAGGGCGTGGACATCGTGGTCGGCGCGGACGGTGCGTGGTCGAAGGTGCGCCCGCTTGTGTGGGCCGAGGGGAAACCGATCTACAGCGGTGTCACGTTCCTCGAGACCAACGTGCGTGTGTCGGAGTTCCCGCAGTTCGCGCCCCTGGTCGGGCTGGGCGCGATGTACGCGCTGGACGATGGCAAGGGCCTGATTGCGCAGCACAACTCGGGCAGGAGGATGATGCTGTATTCCGCCGTGCGCGTGCCGGAGGACTGGCACACGTCGTCGGATGTTGCGCGCGCGGAGACGTCGGAGGAGAAGATCGCGCTGATGCTGAAGTACTTTGAAGGGTGGGACGAGGCGCTGTTAGAGCTGATCCGTGCAGGAGAGGCGCCGACGATGCGCCCCATGTACGCGCTGCCATGGGATTCTGCGCCACGGAAGGAGACGGACGGGATCGTGCTCCTGGGGGATGCGGCCCACCTCATGTCGCCATTTGCCGGTGAAGGTGTGAATCTCGCCATGGCGGACGCGGCAGATCTAGCAAAGGCGCTGACGTCGGGACAACCATTGGAGAAATACGAGAAGCTGATGCGGAAACGGGCGAATGAGAGTGGGCGGGAGTCGGCAACGAATTTGGAGCTGTTTTTTGGGGATGACGCAGCGAAAAAGGTCGGGGCGCTCTTCAAGGGCCACGAAATGCCTCGCAGTCTGACGCTTGCTATTCACGGGTACTACTATCTTCGCTCCTTGTTTTCGTAGCTTTGTTATGTAGTGTAGCATAGAGATAGGATACTGTGTACAAGGTAAGTAGTATAGCATTTTTTAAAATGTGCCTGCTACTTGTTCATGCTACCAAGTGGTTACAACAAATTTTGGCGGTCTGCGACACCGGCCTAGCCTACCGAAGACGTGGTTTATTGCAGAGAGTTATCACCTCCGAAAAACCTCCAACCAGTCTCGTGGGCAGGGCAAACCGCCTCGACGAAGGAGATGTCGCCGTTGGCATTCATGCTATTCTGTAGTGAGTTGAGTGTGGCGTATGACAATACCGAGAGCACTGCAAAGCGGCATATGCAGTGTGGGCTTCGAGTGGAAGAGTGAAAATGTTTTCAACGATGGGAAAACACGGCGTTCGGCGAGGAGTTCGTCTAGGCCTGATGGAAGTAGAACACGATCAATGTAGCAAGAAATGCGTTCCAGATGCGGTGCGGAGAGAGTAGACAAGGTATTTATGAATTGTCGGGGGAAGCGGGGGAAAACGATCGTCAATTTACGCAGCTCGGAGTTGTTTGAGAGGTCGACATGAAAATCTGCGATTCACAGGTCAGGTTCATTGATTTGCGAAGTTGACACCACCGACCACCACTTGCAATTCCGAAACGGATGGTAAGGTCCCGGATTTGCTTGCCAAGAACCGTCAGAATACCGTGGAAAACAGCACTGTTTTCTCGCCGAAGTCCGAGGAGCGATAATGTCGTTATTTTGCCTGGCGAGAAGTTATCGAAAAAACTGCGCTCGCTGCCGCGGAATGAATGTAAACAGAAGCGAAAACAAAGGCTTCGTAAATTCGGTGGGAGGGAGACGTGAGAGAAAGAGGAAGAAATGTCCGGCGCCGAGGAAGTTGAATAAGCGTACGGGGTGAAATCGAGATTCTCCAACGCGATGAAGTGACTGATGAATCGTACGGCGTCTGAAATGGATGGGAAGCCGTCGCTCACAGAGAGCGTAGTGATTTCCGGGAAAGTGAAGGCCAGTGTGTCGAGGACAGGCATTGGGATTTCAGGTAGGAAGGTGTCGCCACCTTGAATTCGGAGAGTCCGAACGTTAGATAGCCTGCCTAACTGAACAATGGCGTGCAGCACAAACTCCAACTCTGCCCTCAGGGAAGGGAAAAACAGGTCTCGAACAGAGTTCGTGAAGCTGCAGAATGGACTCTCCAAGAGGCCCAGGAATGTTTTCGCAGTAGGTGAGCTGAGAGTGAAGACGACATTCGCAAAAGTATGGGAGCGGCTGGCCGCCAGCCAAGACACAGAAACCAGGCTACAAGAAAGCAGGACTTTCTTGTCATCCTGGCTTTCATTAACGATGAGATGCACTATCTCTGGAGGAAGATTCAGCAGCGACATGAGGGTTCAGGTTGAAGTATTGAATACGCATCAATGCATCCACGTCTGAATCAAGTCTGATAATAATTTCATTTCTTGCGCATGACCCATGAACACGGCGGGCGTCGGCACCCCCACATGCACACAGACGCGCTCGACGACGAGGAGCTCGAGCAGATTCGGTGGGTATTGTTCTCTGGTCTCATTGGCGTGCAGCTGAATGATGTCGTAGTCGATATGAGGACTTCAGCACTATAGGTTCGTCGTGGAACGGACAAGTAACTAGGAACACCCCTCAATTGTTGCCTACGCAGACTGGATACAGGACTCTATCCTGGAACGGAATAGACGGATACGGGACGAGCGCACACTCTATGCGACGCACCGGGGTCCCCACGGCGAAGTCACTGTCTCGTGGCTCTGGACTCAGTTCCGCAAAACTCTCGACGCCGGTCAGACGTGGTTTGTCGTATCCCTCGTCGGTACGTGCCTCCTGACCCCCAGAAGCAGTAAGATTCAACTTCTGTTCCTGAAGTGAAATATCTTCAGGCACGCGAGTTCGTGTCTACGCTGCTTCAGGGATACTACATACGCTTCAATCTCTGACATTATCACAGGCGTGTGCATCGGCTTCAACGCTGCAATAATTTCCATTCTTACCGAATGGCTCTCGGACATCAAGATGGGTTACTGTCGCGACGGCTGGTGGCTGAACCAGCAGTTCTGTTGCTGGGAAATCGACCGCAGGGAGGAGGCGGACGGCTGCGACTCGTGGCATCCTTGGAGCGACGTCAGCGTTGCGCGCTGGTTCATCTACGTTATATTTGCGGCCATCTTTTCGTTCCTCGCGGCTCATCTCGTCAAGTCGCTGGCGAAATACGCCGCAGGGTCAGGCATCTCTGAGATTAAATGTATATTGGCGGGATTTGTGATGCAGGGCTTTTTGGGATTCGCTACGTTTTTTATTAAAAGTATCACGCTGGTACGTGTTTTTCCTTCCCCACATTATATTCGTCGCTGACTTTGCAAAGCCGCTGGTGATCGCGTCGGGGCTTTCTGTGGGCAAGGAAGGCCCGTCTGTGCACGTTGCTTGCTGTATTGGCTCGCTCGTGGCAGGCATGTTTGGCAAGTTTCAGCGAAGCCAAGGTAGGTTGTGCTCGATTACTGGTCTTGTTGCTATATTTATCATTTATCAGGCAAAATGCGGGAGATTGTGACTGCAGCTAGCGCAGCAGGCGTCGCCGTCGCGTTCGGTTCACCGATTGGGGGGGTATTGTTTTCGATAGAGGAGATGAGCCACACTTTCAGCATCAAAACCATGTGGAGGAGCTTCTTCTGCGCACTCATGGCTACCGTAACGCTATCCGTATGTGCCGTGCCGACCTTTATTTTCAGGTTCTCATTCTGTACCTAGGCAATGAACCCTTTCCGCACAGGGAAGCTCGTACTGTTCCAAGTCACATATGACCGCGACTGGCACTTTTTCGAGATCATCTTCTTCATCATTCTCGGAATATTCGGGGTACGCCGCAATTCACATGCACCTCATATAACTCAACGGGTTTACCAGGGACTGTACGGCGCGTTTATTGTTAAATTTAATCTGCAGGTGGCGGCTTTCCGGCGCAAGCACCTCGCGAACCACGGGGTTGCAGAGGCAGTTTTGCTAGCAACGCTGACTGCGATGATCGGGTATGGGAACCAGTTCTTGCGTATCGACATGACTGAGAGCATGTCGATACTATTCCGCGAGTGCGATAACGGCGGGAATGTTAATAACGTGTGCCAGTGCGTGTTTCATTGTTCTGATCTTCGGTCCCGCTCAAAGTCCTGTTCTTGTGTTTCTTTAGATCGACTCTGCAGTGGCGGATCTCTAACTCCCTGCTACTGGCGACGGTGATCCGCACCGGGCTCGTGGTAATTTCGTACGGCTGCAAAGTCCCTGCGGGGATCTTCGTTCCGTCGATGGCAATTGGGGCGACGTTTGGGCGGATGATTGGGATCATGGTCAAGGCCATGTATCAGTCAGTCTTCTTCCCCTCTTCTTTGCTGTTGACCTCATCCCCACCCTCTTACTTTCCAGAGCCTACCCCACGTCCGGTATATTCGCATTCTGCGATCCAGACGCACCCTGCATAACGCCGGGGACGTATGCTTTCCTGGGGGCCGCAGCTGCGCTTAGGTGGGCCGCATACCGTCGAATTTACCACACCAAGCTCACTTTCATTATGCAACTGTAGCGGTGTCATGCGAATAACAGTGACCGTTGTCGTTATCATGTTCGAACTAACGGGAGCGCTCACGTATATTCTGCCTACAATGGTGGGTGGACGCCACAAATTCACTGGCGATACAAGAACAATAGTAAAACTTTTGCTCCAGATCGTCCTTCTAGTGACCAAGGCTGTCGGGGACTTCTTAGGCACGAATGGAATCGCTGACGAGATGATCCGCTTCAATGGGTTTCCTTTCCTAGAGAAGGAGGATCATGCATTTAACGTGTCGGGTGAGTTGTTAACGCTGCATGCCGCTTTTCGCTGTTTACGAGACGCGTACGACAGTGTCGGCGGTGATGCGGACCGATCTGTGCACACTGAACGAATCGGGGCTGCGGGTCAAGGATGTCGGTGAGTGAGAGGCTGCGAGATTCTTATTTTGCCGCCGCTGACGTGGCTTTGGCGCGAATATAGAGGCTGCCCTGGCCGCCACAGAATTCAAGGGTTTCCCCTTGATCTCGCCAGATGGCACGCGCATGCTTGGCGGGTACATCGGACGCACGGAACTGTTGTACGTGTTGGGTACGCATGCGACTGTGTTCGTTTCTGCCGCGCCTCACGGAAATTTGCACAGAGCGATCGCGAAAGACGCAAGATATATTCCCCGACACGCCGTGCCTGTTCAAGGCCGATGGAGCGGACGACGGGGATCTGGAAAACTTCGATCTGGGGGGTGGGCTCTCGGTCGGTATAGAGGAAGACTTCTCTGAGACGATCTTCGAGACGGCCGCGTCGGGGCAGCAGATTAAGTTTTGGCCGTGGGTGAACCAGGTACACGCTTATTTTATGATGTGCTTTGGTTCTTGTGCTTACTTGTATTAGACTCCCTTGACAGTTTCACCTCAACTGCCTTTGGAAATCGTCATGCAGCTCTTCAAGAGAATGGGGTACGTGGGGTTATTCGGCCGCGTTTCAGGATCATGACGAGTCGATCACAGTCCCCGGGTTATTCTGGTGGAAGACCATGGCGTCCTTGTCGGGCTTGTCACTGTGAAAGATGTGCTGCGATGGATTGCGGTCGAGAAGCCCGAACGGGAGCCGTCATGGGACGAGCGGGGGGGCCTCGATGGAATGCTCGAGGAAATATGGACGTGGTTCTCCCAATTCGGACACACTGTTGTGTCGTGGAGCGGCAGACTCCTTCGCCGATAACGAGAACTCCACAGTTGTACGTCATTGCACCCCTATTCAGAATGCATTTTGGCCAAATATCTGACAACAACGAAAAGTGACAGCTTCCGCTCCTATATAACCCCGTTTCTTTAGTTTCAAACTCACTGCTTTCTTTCCTTCGCAAGCAATTTCTCCTCAGCGACCACCACGCTCTCAAAGACCTTCCTCTTATTCCTCTTATCATGGCTCTTACCGCTGAAGAAAGACGATCCTACTCGCGCCAGCTCGCAGAGTACACGATGCGCCAGTTCGCCGAGGCGCGCAAAACTCTAGACAACCACAAGGCCGCAGCGGCGAAGCTTCCCGCACTGCACGCTGCCCGTGACGGCTCGATCCCCGCACGCAATGGTCGGTCTACTTATTCCGCCGCCGTCGTCAAACATTGTTCTGACCCAGTCAGTGTAGCCCAATCACAACCCGCAATACACAAGCCGGTACCTGCATGAGGTGCCACACAGACCACTTCTGTGTCTGCTCTACGTGAGTCTCAACGGTGGATCCCCGCCGCACCTCATTTACTGACCATCGTCGCCTAGCCTTTGACGCTGCTGCCGAGGACATCCAAGAGACATCCCGACTCAGTCATCTTGCATGTACCATAGACTTAATCCTGCTTTTCGTAAACATCTGTAGCTACTACTATCCATCCTCGTTATACCTCTGCAATTGTTATATCCCAATTTCACTGCTATTCGTCGCTCAGCGCTCAGCGCTCAACCCTGCTCAACCGGTATTCTGGTCTCTGGCGGTATCTGTCTACCCTAATTCAGCTGCGGCTGGCATGGAGCAGGCCTAGGCCTCTCTCTCATCAGAAGGAAGGAAGAAGCATATGCATACGCGACTCCACCTCGACAGCTGTGACTAAGTAGATGTGCCGTTGATCGTTTAATAGAGTAATTTTAATGTTCTAAGCGTCCAGCAAGGTCCAGCATCTCAAAAGCGCGGCAGCAAAACAGCCAAAAAATATTGAGCCCCACGAGTCTCGCGATTTTTGAAGCCTTACAGCAGCTTACAGTTTGCTTACAGTTTGCTTACAGGAAATCTTCATTAAGCTCCACTCTGACAGCAAAGTGGAGTGATCCCAACCGATGGGAACAAAATCCCATGCTACCTTAATTAAGGATATACCACCGAGATACACTCCTTGGCCCAACGAAGTAGTTGCCAGTCTCTCATCTATACAGGGCGCACGACGCCTCACGACTCATTACTCCTCCATGATCGCATCTTCGGACGCCCGCTCCGAATTTTGCAGCGTCAAGGTCCCCGACGCGTCGCTGTAAAGCTGCGCCCACTTCGGGAAGACGCGCTTGTACAGCGCCATGCACACCGTGTCCATCTGGTTGATGGGCCCGTCAAAGTGCGCCTTGAGATACCCGTGCGTTCCGAGCGACTCGCGGATGTGCCCTGTCCGCCCATGCTTTGTATGCAGCTGGATCGGCTTGAAGTACGCGACGTCATCTGCGGGGGCGTAACTCGCGTGAGCTCCATAGTTCATTTCCAGAACAAACCGAATATAGATATGTACGCACCCGCGTTGAAGAACATGTACCGCACTGTCGCGGTCTTTTTATGCACCTTGAATGGATGGCCGGTCAGGATGATGCGCTTGGCAATAACGCGCGTTGTATCAGTGTTGAGGAAGGTGCCCGTGGCCACGAGATGTGGAGCTGCACAGAAGGGAAGCAAGAGAAACCACACACAAAATGGTAAGCGTCACATTGTTATGAATACGCTGCTGTCCAATTACCTTGAGGGTCTGATGTCTCTCTCAGCCATACACACGGCTGCTTCCCGAAAACAACGGGCCCATAGGTTGTCGCAATGCTCGTGACGCCATGGCGCAGGTACCGCTCGAACTTGTGCACATTGTTCGCGCCTTTGCCGCCGCCGCGCGTGAGCTGGCTGTATATGGGGTTGACGCGCAGGCGTCGAGGCCCAACGCACAGGATGAGTGGGTCCTACCACACCGCATAAGATAAACAGAGCGTGTGCAGCGAGAGAAAAATACCTTCGACCGGACCGATCCATCGTACTCTGTGTTGCGCTGCACAGCAAAATTTAGTACGGACACCTTGTGTTCGTGCTGCAGAAGCGCGAAGAGAGCTATAGGTGCGAGGCCCGCAGCCTCTTGGGGAACGTCCCGTAAATACACCGTTACCCGGGTCCCAGGCTAAACACCGGTTAATTAGAATGCCTGTGTCTTGGGAAACTAGAAAAATAATTCACCTCTACGACGCCAGGCTCTTCTTCTGCGCGCCGTCGTACACCGCGCTCGGTGCGTTTGAAGTCCTCGAACTGGAATATCCGCGCGTAGTCGCGCGGCAGATTCTCGTATGGGTCCCAGGGACTCGTCCGAAAAGAGCGCATCCCACGGAATCTCTGGAAACGCGTCTGTGCGGGGATATCCTTGGGCGTGTCAATCTCATCTGGAAAGCTCAGGTCGTCCTCTTCTTCCCGCTTGCGGTTTCTCCACGTCTCCAACCTGATAACGTATCATTCAGTAGCGTCATCGCAATGTTGGTAGGGCGCCTTACTGTTTGTCTTCTTCCTCGTTATCGAGATCTTGAAACGCCACACGGCTATCGGTCTCCATCTCGTGATCGTCAACCGGCATGTCTTGCATTTCCTCCTCCTCCTCCTCCTCCTTCCCCTCGGCGTCTGCGTCCATCATGTCGACTTCACTGCCCTCCTTGTCCTCGTCGGCATCATCCTCATCCTCGTCGACAATCCAAGCAGCCTGATACTCACTCATCCCTTTCGGTATACGCCGAACGACCTTGGGCGTCGTACCCTCCTTCGCTTCCGGCAGGGTGGAAAGCTCTGTGGTACCCGTGCCTTTCATTTCCTCTTCCGTCGGCCAAGTCTGCTCGTTGGCCATGTCGTCAGGGTCATTACTCGAAACCAGGGAGTCTGCAGATGACGCGTCTGCCTCGCACAATACTACAGGCTCCACTTCCATCTTCCCCGGCTTCATTACCGGGGCACTCATGATCTAGACATATCCCATCAGAATCATATTTTTTGTGTGGAGCGAGTACATCACAGACCTTTGATATCTGGAAGTCGCCGTAGTTAGGTAGGTGGACAAGGCGGTTGACAGACAAGGGCGCGCCGCGGGCGATGCCTGTTACTTTGAGTGTGCCGTCCTCCCACTCGCGACTCTCGCCGAGCACCCACGCGCGCCCTTCGCGCCATCGCACGTCCGTGGGCTTGCCTTCCGCGAGCGAGCGCACCGCATTAAGGCGGTCCGCACTCGCGTGCATGTCAAACACGCGCGCCTGGCTCGGGTCAAAGTACTGGATAAAGGAGAGCAGCGACTTGAGTACGCCTGGGCGGGCTTTTGGGTCCAGTTCGGCATTGGGGTCGAGGACGGTTACGACCTCCGGGAGGCCCTGCGCCTGGAGTGTGCGCAGAAGCGTGTCGCCCCAGGTGTCAACCTCGACGGTGGACGAAAGCACAAATACGACGTAGTCGGCGACTTTACAGGCGTCCAGGGCCGCGTACAGAGATTTGTACGGAATATTGTGGAATTGGAGCGAGGTTTTGAAGCGTTCCGCTCTGAGATCGTTAATACATATCAGTCGGCTTATACAACTAGTCTAGAAGGGCGCACTTTAATTTCCACAAACCGTGTTCAGGACAGTCGGCGTTGGAGACGTCCAACGCCTCTGCGAGCGAAGAAACGGTACTCCGCGTGCTGATATCCTCTGTTAGTGGTATGACGGCAACTATCCGCGGTACACCGTCGACGCCATTGAAGAGCCGCGTCGCCGAGACCAGTGCGTTGCGCTTTAATGTCTGCACCTGTTTTGCATTGTTTCGTCTGTTCAGACGGGTCTGAGCAGCATTTTTAGAGCCAGTCGTCGCCTTTGGAGACTGTCTTGGCACGCGTCCTTCGTTAAAATAGTGAGACTATATTCTTGGCCTCCCTAGCCGTTGCGCACCCTTGGCTGCTTCTTTATTGAGGACTTCGTAGCGTGCTTCGACTTGAAGCTTTTGTTTTGCTAGAGAGAGCTCCTGAGCCTGTAGAGCCGATTTAATGGTTTGCTAACCTGCTTGAGTGTTGGCCGATGGTGATGGGTGTCGACTGGCATCGCTGCCCAAAAAGTTTTGGGGAAGCGGAATGGACCAAATTGGGATTTTAACAAACAAGATGCAACACTCACGAACACCACGATATCGATAATCGACGCTCTCCTTTCCTTCGGGCCTCGTCTGGCGGCAGTTGCTCTTCTGCTTTGCTCGGGTTAACGTTGTTGTCCGCCTAAATTCCCCGATCGTTGACTGCGAAGACATATTCCTTGCAAGCATGTTTTGGGATGCTTCTTTGCAATTTCTTTGGCGATTTTGAGCAGCTTGGAACCCTCAATTTTTAAATCCACAATATCATCCTCCTCGTCTCGATCGCCTTCGCAGTCTCTCAGTCTGCGCAAACAAACATCTCAGCCTGCAGCATGCTGCAGCTGTGCCGTATATTCTCTTTGTTTCCTGACCTGTTGTCGAGGCCGCTGTGGAGAATGAAAATAGGAGATCTGGGGTCCACTGAATAGATCTCGAACATGTCTTCCTCATCGCACGTCATTGTTAGGCTCATAACGGATTCAAACTCCAGGCTGGGTCTTGCGCCGGTGCAGTACGTCTTTTCGCGGAAGACTACGGTGTTGGCAGACGATAGGATACGAACTGCCTCGATGTGCATGCGTTTTGGGGCCCTCGCGACCTATCTTTCATATCCGAGTATTACTATCAAGACTGACGCCACTGTTCTTTGGATCTCGATACCCTGGATGCCGAGATTAAACAGGCTGCTGTTCTTCGTATCTGCGGCCGGGCTGACGTTCTCGCCCACAACGCTAGATACTGCTCACAGGCGTTTTCAAGGAGTTCGAAGTGTTTCTCCATCTTCTCAGTTTTTTTCTCTCGGAGGATTGAACATTCCTCTCAGCAACGCGGACAGAAAGAGTAGATTCCTTTGGCCCAATCTGCCACACGCACACGCACCACCGCGTCTTTGGTGTTCGTCAATTGCGGCGCTGCCGCGTGGAACACCGATTTCGATGTACTGAAGTCTAAACTGGTGGATGTGTATATCTATATTCATGCATCAGAAATGCAAAGTACCATAATTGATACTGCGTCCTGATCATCATTAGAGTGGGGAGACTTTCCGATGAGCTTCTTCGCGCATCGCCTCCGCGAATAGCGCTCCCGGGCCGCATAAGGCGTCCTCGACAGTATGTAAATACGTCGTGCGCTGGACCAGGCAGTGATCATGATGTGTGCAAGGCTGGGCTAGTGGCGGATTTTGTCGAGTCGGAGAGGTCCGAGCTCGCGCGCGTGCAACTGGCGAATAAACTGCGCATGCCATATGGCGCAGGCATAGATGCAGAGGCTCATGAGGTGCTTTTCTAGCTGCAAGTTTGTTCCCCACACCGCAGCAGTGCAGAACCGGCTCCGTGTCCTCCTTACATACTTATATTCATTGTTAAATTTACGGTGCCCTTCTGGTGCCAAACCAGTGGATGAAAAATCCTCTGCCACCCAGGCACTTTCTTGGTATATTTCTGGGCCTTGAATCGCGTCAGGTCGCGTCGCGTCGCGTCCCGAATCCATCAATGCGCCACGTTACGTGAACAATCAATCTTCGCGCTTGGCGGTGATTGACGGGCGCTTCGGACTTCCTCTTTCGTACCACTACCTCCAATGTCCGTTTTTTGCTGTTTCTGGGCTACAGTCTCCTCTGGGGCTCGATGGCTAGTCTGAACGCGCTCACGTGGGCATTCTGCTCGGGTTTTCTGGTCTGTTTGTTGTGAGACTGTGGGAATTTGCTGGGTCAGCCACAAGAGTACTCTTACCTCCAACCGCCATGTTCGCTACGTTCATCGCACTGTTTACCTGCGCCGTCTCCACCGCTCACTGCCTCGTTGTGACCACCGTCAAGAGGGCGGTCACCGAGACCCTCGTCGTCGCTGTCGCCGCCGCCGCCAAGCTGAAGCGCGACCTCGAGGCGATAGTTACTCCGTTCCCGCCACCGACCCGCACCACACCCGTCCTCATCCCCGACACGCCCTCCCTCCCTGGACTCGATGGTTTCGTCAACCATCTGGGCTGCTGGATGGTACTGGCCGTCGTCGGATTAGCTGCGGTGTTGGTTGTGCATGGCGTCCTCATACGACTTCAATTTGGCTCGCCTCTTTCGCCGCTCGTCACGGTGATTGAGAGAGCATCAAGTCGTTCTGCGGTCAAGGCCCACCGCCTCTTCAAGGCAAGGCTAGCGGCGACCACCGTCTTCACTCGCGCTCCCCTGCAAATCATTTCATCTACACCTTTACCCAGCCTCTTTTTCGTTATGTACGACTGGATTTCATGTGCCTGTGCTGCCACCTTCGGATGTGTAAGAGACGGGGCTGCGTCGATGGTCGCGCGCTGCGTTCGTTTCCCCAGTCACAAATTCTTGGGGACCGCTCCTGGCCTTCATAGCACAGAGTATCGAGACTTCCCCGAGCCAGACTCCGTCAATTTATCACTGCATCAGCCGAGGCGCCGGAACTCGTTCCATCAAACTCTTCCCTGGCCCGGGAGTCTTCGGTTTGCCACCAACACCAACCTCGGCACCTCCCTCGCGAACACATTCGCTTGGGTTACCCTCCTTCGGACCGCTACATTCAAGAATCCCTCCGACCGACCTGCGTTTCGTCTCCGCGCTCGGTGAGGGAGCCTTCGGGCCTCGTTGGTAGCAGGAAGACATTCGCCGTCAAACGCATTCGCAAAGGCGACTGGCGCACCTGGGAGGAGCTGTGGTTGGAGGCTGGCGTGCACGAGGCTATGGAAGATCATCCGGCCTTCCCAACCTTGCACGCCGTCTTCCGAGACCGCCAGGACTACATCGTAGTTATGGTATGTGACTTGCCTACCCCCGCCTCACCATTTCTAATTTCTTCTTTGTTAGGATTGCGCGGTAGCCACATTCTCCCACCAGCAGTTGTCCGAGGAGCAAGCGCTCTTCTACGGCGCCCAGTTGGTGAGAACAATGACCATTCCCTTCCTGCTATTGCTGACGAGACAGTGCAGATTCTTGGTCTACACGCCCTCCACAAGAACGGCATCGTCCACCTGGATATCAAGCCCGGTAACCTGCTCCTCGCAGCGGATGGGAATCTGCTCATCACAGATTTCGGGTTACCGCTTCCCGTCCGTCTCCAAGGAGTACGGGGTCTGGCATAAGCTCCGCGACGCTGGCTCCGACGCGTTCCCACTTATCTGGCCTAGCCACGACAACCCGGATCATACCTCCCAAATCTGCGGCATCCCGGGATACGCCTCACCGGAACTACGGAGGCCATGCTATTCCTATAGCGTGGACTTTTGGGCGCTGGGGGTAGTGCTGCACGAGTGGCTCGTCGGCAATGTGTGTATTGAGGCACATGGGTCTTTATTGTCTAACTGATTATTCTCCCTAGTTTCCCTTCGCCGACGACGAGTTCGACCCCAATTTCTTTGCCCTGGGCGGAGGCCGACTTCTACCGCCGGGTCGGTTTCTCGTTCTCGTCTGCTGCGCTTGGGCTCATCACACCCAGATCTTCGCCATCCAGTGGCCCCGGCGGTCCGAAGATGTGGCCGAGCTCAAGGCGCACTCTCTCTTTCGCTGGTGGTATGTCTATCCATCCAAGTTGTTTGGCCCGGCTGACTCTATTTCGCAGCGATTGGGAGAGGATGGAGCGGCGGGGATACCGCCCACCCGGAATAACTTAGAGATTTGATAGCAGATCGCTTGTTTGCACAAATTATTCGTTTTGAAGTATGTCTAGCACGTCTTCCCCCCCTTCTAGTCATTACTGACGTTGCATCTGCAGATATACCCCGTCTCGTAAACATTATATCCAAACACACACAACGAGGATACGACGGCGACCGGAGATGGGGATCCGAGCTATTGAGGGACATGCGCAGGACTGTTGGATGCGGCCAGGAGGATCGACGGGGACGCCCGTCCTTTCTCGCCATCGAACAGTTTCCTCACCTCGACCTTGAACCTACGAACCTACCTGGCATGATGTGCCGTCTTGTAAGCTCCTCTGCTGGTTCTTCCTGCCATATCTCATATCTATTCTTAGTATTCCGCTACTGAGCCTGCTGAGCGGGTCTCTCTTTTCTTCGCGCGCGTTTTTTTCTGTGGCCGACGGCGTCACGGATGGGTGGAGGAGCTGTTTAGGCATGGGTCCGGCGACCGGACGACGGCGTTGAGCAGCTTCTCTCACCTGAGTCCTACCCTCCCCCGATTCCATGTCGCCCCCGCATCTCTTTTGCCCGTTCTTTCGCGGACCTCAACACACCTAGCCTTCTCCCCCTTTCGTTGTCTTTTCGGCCGGTCGGATCTGGTAGAGGTGGTCTAACGGATACGGGCCAGAGCTGTCTAGGTGTAGGTCGGGCGACCGGACGACGACGTTGAGCCGCTTCTCCCGTCCTAGTCCCACCCTCGCCCAATTCCACATCGAACCCGCATCTGCTTCGCTTGTTATTTCGACATTCACCCAAACCAGCGACCCGACCTCTTTCTCTCTTTTTCTCCTGGACGATGGCTCGCATAATCCCCTTTGTTTCTTTGTCTCTTTTTTCCTCCGTATGCCCTCATGTTTGCTCCTTATGAATGTACCCTTCCATATAGCCTCTTTTTTCGGATAAAGATGAGGATAATTTATTTCTCCGCTTGTTCTTTCGTTCGAATAAGATGAGATGACAGCGGCACAGCCACAAGTAATCGCTTCAACAACCAACTCCCATGTCGCTACTGGCCCTGCCCCTAGAGATAGTGCATCTCATTGTCGACGAACACAGAGACGACATCCAAACTCTTCTCTCTTGTAGCCTAGTATCAGTACACTGGCTGCAGGCCAGCCGCTCCCATATCTTCTCCCGTGTCAACATCAACCTGAACGTCCCTCGTGCAAAGACTTTTCTGGGTCTCTTAGAGAGTCCATCCTGCACCTTTATTAACTGTGCACGGAAAATTTATATATTTCCCTATACGGAGGCTGGATCAGAGCCATTCACGCAGCAGGCCATCGTCCAGCTTGGGAAATTATCGAACGTGCGGAGCCTTTGCGTCCAATACCACCCAAACGAAGTCCAGAAGTCCACCCTGGACGCACTGGCCACCTCTTTCTCTAAAATCACTGCGCTCGTTCTGCGTAGCCACTTCCACTCGCTGTGCGATGCGATGGAGTTCGCCGCCCTTTTCAACCAATTGGAGGAATTGAATTTCGATCCCTATTTCCTGGACGCAGGCGCACCTCCCCCCTCGGATTTTTCTCCACCACCGAATTTATGTAGCCTCCATCTCCACTCGCTTCTCCAACATAAGCGTTGGTTCCCCAATAGCCGTGGTGATAGAATATCCACTTTCGCGTTCAGTGGACTTCGCAAGAAGGAAGATGTCGCCACTCTCAATGGTATTCTGCGGATCTTAAGCTCCAATCTCCGGGATTTGACTCTCCGCTTCAAAACCACTGAAGGTCGATCCTAATATATCTGTGTTAACGACTCCGAAACTCACATTGTACACCGCAGATCTTGCGGTAGATCTCGGGCACAACACCGAGTTGCGCAGGCTCACCTTCGCACACCCCATGCGTGTTGTCTCCACCCTTTCTTCGCTCCATGCGGCACCCTATCTAGAATACATCGCTTGCGAAACCTATATATTCCTGTCTCACATTGACACGCTAATCGGGCTGGACGAACTGCTTGCTGATCGCGCAACGTTTCCGTCGTTGAAAACACTTGCAACGTCAACGTCAAGCCACCACCCGCATATGCCGCTCTGTGATGCACTCGGAATTACGATACGGGATATTCGCTCGACGACCGGCTAGCGCCGCGCCCCAGACACTACCTTCCTTCCTTCCTCCTTTCATGAGCGTATGATACCACCAATGGCAAGGGAGTGGTGGGAGCTTCCCGGAGATGCGCGCCCTGCTTGTTTGGATGCCCGTGCTTTTTCGTCGAGCTGATGGGGTGGAGCGAAGTGCTGCGCTACGACGTTGGACAGGCGTTGGGTCGTTGTCATTGTCGACCCCGCGGAGGGAGTGGTGGGGATTTTATCCCTCTCTCCCGGGGATGCGCGCTCTGCTCGCGTGTCGTTGCGTCGCTCTCGATGTATCGCATGAGGAGCGTTGTGGGTGCGCCTTGTAAGGACGCGCGTCGAGTCGGGAATGTTGCGCCGCTTTTCGGGTTTGTTATAGGATAGTTTGAAATGTTACAACCCCTAGAACATGTATCGTAATTTTTTCTGCGTGCAAGTTCTTTTGTGACGGATCATGTGAGTTGTAATGGCTGCTGAGGATGGCAGAGGGGGGCAGTTGAGAGGAGGTGACACCGTACCGTGGCATCTCACTTGGTGTCCTTTTGGTTTCGTTCCATTTATTTCGTTCTCGTCGAATCAAATGATCAGCCCTTTCCGTGTTTTTACCACCGTTCAAGTCTGTGCTTTTGCCTCCAAGCCATAAAACTTCCTCGTTGGGAAGATAACGGTTGTTTGGTCTTGCTATAGTTGGAAGCCGTCACCGTGAGCAAATCGGTGGGACGATCATTTCAGTTTTGCCAGCACCTCGCCGGCACCCCTCTCTCTCTCCTCGCGGCGAGAACCTTCCAGCAACCCGCACAAAAGCATCCACAATGCCGTTCCCAGCCAGGCGGAGAGGAAACAAGGTCAAGGGGGTGGGATTTACTCTCATGGTGGTTGGTCAGTTCTCCATTTCCGTCTCACATATCTGTGCTTATTCGGATGAGCAGGTGCCTCCGGGAACGGTCGCACCACCTTCGTAAACACCCTCTGTGAATCGGAGGTTCTGGCCCACAAACAGCTGGACACTCCGGACAACGCCCACGCAGAGGAGAAAGTCAGGATCAAGCCCGTCAGCGTTGGTGAGCGTCCGGAACTGCTGGTCCTTCAGGCGCTTGCATGTTAACATGTTCCGGTGGTCTAGAACTCGAGGAAGAAGGCGTACGCATTGCGTTGACTGTCGTCGACACCCCTGGCTTTGGCGATAATGTCGACAACGAATTTGCGTAAGTTGGGACCGCCCTCTACGCCAGAACCCTGAAATTGATATGTGGCGTGCAGCTTCCAAGAGATCGTCAACTACCTGGAGCGTCAATACGACGACATCCTGGCCGAGCAGTCCCGTATCAAGCGTAACCCAAGGTTCAGGGACAACAGGGTGCATGCGCTGCTGTACTTTATTGCCCCAACGGGCCATCAGTATGTTGTCGGCCTTCTCAAACTACATTGAACTTACGAGGTCGTCCAGCCTCCGCGAAATGGACATCGAGCTCATGCGCCGGTTGTCTCCCCGCGTCAACGTGATCCCTGTTATTGGCAGGGCGGATTCGCTCACCGCGAGCGAATTGCGGGCATTCAAAAAGCGGGTAGGTGTATTTTTACTAGAACCACTGAAGGCGCGCTGACTCTGCCCAGGTCATGGAAGACATTGACCACTACGACATCCCTGTTTACAACTTCCCATACGATGTCGAGGAGGATGACGAGGAGACAATCCAGGAGAACATGGAGCTCCGGGTATGACTTCCTTTCATACACCTGATCTTTTTTAAACGCATACTCGCCAGGCGCTCCTCCCCTTCGCCGTCATCGGGTCCGAGGAGGAGATTGACATCGACGGTGAGCCCGTCCGCGCGCGCATCTACCCCTGGGGCATCGCCGAGGTCGACAACCCCGACCACTCCGACTTTGGCCGCCTCCGCAGTGCCATCCTCAGCTCCCACCTTGCGGACCTCAAGATGCTCACCGAGGACGTCCTGTACGAGACGTACCGTACCGAGAAGCTCTCGCGGAGCGTTCACTCCGATATTCGGGACTCCACTATCCTCCCCGAGGAGCTCGCGAACCAGAGCGTGCGTCTCAAGGAGGAGCAGCTGCGTCGCGACGAGGAAAAAGTCTGTATTCCTTCTGTCCGCGTCTTCCTCTATTGACATGAGCTACCCCAGCTCCGCGAGATCGAGGTCAAGGTACAGCGCGAGATCAACGAAAAGAGGCAGGAACTGCTTGCCAAGGAGGAGTCGCTCAGGTTCGTTCGCTCGCTTCCTTCTTCCTCCCCTCCCCTTATCTGATGCGTCTACAGGAACTTGGAGAGCCGGCTTGCTGCACAGGGCATGGGCAACATGGAGGGAGGCTACTAATAGGTGCCTCAAGGTGTGGCGGTGTTCTGTTTTACCACTATCTAAAGGAAGGGATTTGCGGATCGGATGGATTGAACCCTCTGTGGATGTGTATACCCCCTTACTTACTGACTACTACTGTCTTTACTTACATACATGATCTTCTTTCCTTTGCTGCGTGTTTATTCTATCCCTCACATAAGTTCTGTGTATCTTGCCCAGAAAAATCTACCGTCATCTTTTCACCGACTAATTATTCACATGTTTGGTGGTGCTTGGCGTAACGCGTCGCGTCAGAGTCACGTGTTATAAAAATAGGGGCTTGATAATTATTAATAGCCTTTTGCACGTACAAGGGATTGGTGGCCTCCCCAAAAAATACATCCGGTTTGTGGGTCCACCACTACCTAGAATAAGCTCCTCCCTCCCAAACACCCTCCGTTAATCTCCGTGCATTTTCCTAGAATCTTACGGCTCTTCTGCTGATCCACATCCATTTAGTCCGCCAGTCCTGCAAAGAAGGGCGGGAACGTGTACAATCTTCGCACGGAGATCGTACACGTTCCCAGGGCTCTGGCCTGGTGTGAAATTGTATTTTGGGGATCTCGGCAAAAGGTCATTCTATTTCTTTTTTTCACTGGGCTTCTATTTCTTCGAATTCGACTAGCAAGTTCCATTCTTTTTTATTATTCATGATCAAAACACCCCTGGTCTCTAATCTGAAAAACTTTGTGGAAGCGGCCTCGTGGCTACCAGTAGGGGGTCCACTGAATGCACCACGACATATATGGCAAGTTGAGAGTCGGACGACTGATCGATTCTCAGAACTCGTGTTGCAAGTCAATAATAATAATAATCCAGTCTTTGCAAAATCTGCCCCATAATAAAAACTGGGGTCCAGAGACACTCCCAAGATGGGTTGTATGGCTGCCCTAAAACAAAAAACAAAGGTGAGTGTGTTGCCGCGGCAGTAAAAGGGGGGCAGCATCACATGATCGCGAATAGAGCGCTTCCCAAAAATAAAGTTTGAAAGTTAATGGCCGCCAACATTCTGGATCCTCTTTAAGTTTCTGGCGTCCGCGAGTGATGCCAGATAGAAGAGATGATCCCTGCGCAGCCGCAGCCCGCGCCTGGGAGGTATTTAATGGCCCCCTTGGCTTGTTTCGTATTCACCCGACTGCACTGTTAGTAACAAACTCAGATAATGGCACAAACAAAGTACGAGACTGGCTATACCTCCTGCTCGCCGACGCTTATGACCATTGCACCTGCCAGATATGAGAAGCCTCTCTTCACGTGTATTCCGCTCGACGAAGTCCTGGCGCGGTGAGTTTTCCCATGTTTCAGCGCGCTGGCAGTTGACGACGCGTTGTTGACAGCCAACGGACGCGCGCGTGGATTGCTTCGCAAACGGGGCACACCAACACCACACCAGCCTCGTCCCCTTCCCCAGATCAAGACGACGACGCGGCGGAGCACAAGTGAGTCGGTGTTACGTTTGTATGCGTTCTCCTCATGTCTGTAGAGTGGCCGCTGAACCCGACGCCGCGAGCGCGCGTGGATGGGGGAACGAGCGCCTTCGCAACCTTGCGCGCGAAAAGTTCGAAGACGACGAGGCTTGAAGAAATTCGAAGACGAGGCTTGAAGGGCAGGTGGTGGTTTGACGCTTGTATTGTACAGCAATAAAGAAGACATTTGCAATCAGTTCCCTAAGGATCTTACCGAATGAGCTTGAGACGAGTACTTGAGGGGAAACTGTGCGACAAAGCGTACCTCCTCGATGCATCACATCCAAGCCGCACCTCCTCGGCAAGCTCCGGCGCGCGCATTCTCCATCTTCCATCTTGCGCTGTGCCAGTCAGTCCAGTCTTCGTGCTGGAGAGCGCGTGGGGCGAGTCCTGCTTGGCGAGCAAGCAGGAGCAACACCGAGTCTGGTTTTGAGAGGCGTAATGAGCGAGGCGTTCGACGGGAGAAGAGCCGTGCGGCGCACCGCCCGCCCCTCGGGACGTACCAACGCGGGCGCCGCACTCTCCATCTTCCATCTTGCGCTGTGCCAGTTCAGTCTAGTCTTCGTGCCGGAGAGCGCGTGGGGCGAGTCTTACTTGGCGAGCAACACCGAGTCGGGTTTCGAGAGGTGTAATGGGCGAGGCGTTTCGACGGGAGAGGGGCCGCGCGCCGCACCGCGCGCGTACCAGCGCGCGCACCACACGCCAGCCGCGTCCCCTTCCGGAGAACAAGACGACGCCGCCATCGACGCGACGCGGCCGAGCACAAGTGAGTCGCGTTGCATTTGTAGTGGCCGAAGGGGACGCGAGCGCGCGTGAAGAGAAATTCGAAGACGAATGTGTGAAGGGCAGGTTGACCGCTTGAAGAGTATATTGTACTGCAATAAACAAGACAGTTAGTTAGTCATCAGCTGCCTAATGCCCTTTAGACGAGGAAGTAAGTAAGCTTGCGACGACTATGTAGTTGAGAGAGAGAAAAGCGGGTATTAATTACCTTTCTGAATGTGGATGAAGACGGGTGCCTTCACGCCGGCGGAGTCAGGAACGAAGTACAGCACGTAGAAGGGAGAGTAAGGCGTACCCCTCGATGCATAACATTCAAGCTCGCGAGCGAGTGGGGCGAGTCCTGCATGTTAGTGAGCAGAAGGAGCGGTTGCACCGAGAGGACCGGGTCTGGCTGGAATGCGCAAAATGAGGCGTTCGTTCGTTTGGAAAGGGAAGAGGGGACGCAAGACCGCCCAGCCCTCGCGGACGCCAGCCGCGTCCCGCACAAATTGAGTTGGTCGGCGGTCCGTTTTGTATTACACACGAGTCTCTTCACCATGTTTTGCAGAGTGGACGCGAGAAAATTGAAGACGATGAATGCGTGAAGGAGGAGGGCGTGCAGGAAGATGTGATTATATTGTACAATATGCGATAAATCAAGAAGACAGTTGTCAGTTCCCTAATCCTTTCGGATCTCTGTGCACGAAGAAGTGAGCTTGTGACGAGTAGTGGTTTAGAGAAAGTTACCTTCTACTGTTCTGCACGCGGATGAAGAGCCAGTCGACGGCTGCTTTCACGCCGGTCCTGACGAGTAATCAACGTCGAAAATAATATAGAGGAAATAGAATAAAGCGCACCCCTCGATAGCGCTCACGCCCATGACGTCCAAGCTCGCGATGCGCTCGCGCCTCTCCGACTGGTCCTCGCCGTCGCGCCGCACGCTCCGGCGCGCACTCTCCATCTTGCGCTGGTGCCAGTCCTCGTAGTCGTGCCGGATCTCCTCCACGGAGAGCGCGTTGGGCGAGTCCTGCTTGTTCGCGAGCAGGAGCAGGGGGACGTTGAGGATTTGGGGGGCGGAGAGGACGGAGTCTGCTCGTTATAGCAAATGAGCGAGGTGAGGTGTGTGTGCGTGTGGAAGGAGGAGACGCGCGAAACGCACCGAACACCTCCCAGCCCTCGCTGAGGCGCTCGCGGTCCTCCGCGTCGACGACGTACGCGACGGCGTGGCAGTCGTCGTAGTAGCGCGGCCAGATGCTGCGGATGCCGCGCTGGCCGCCGAGGTCCCAGAACTGCAGGATCGTGGACGGGAGGGAGATGGTGCCCGCTGCGAGACGCCGCCCGGGCATTAATTAAATAAACGCATTGTTCGGGGCGTGGGACAGAGAGACGCGCTGACTGTTCTGCCCGACGGTGGGCCCGATTTTGTCTGGCGCGAGCCCGGGCGTGTCGGTGTGTAGTAGGTCTTGATCTGCTCCAGGAGCGTCTGAGGGATATTCAATATACTATAAGGCCTATAGTATAGCGAGCCCAGAGCACACACAGTCTTGCCGGCGCCGTCGAGGCCGATGATGATGACGGAGAATTCCTCTTTTCTGGGAAAGGGTGAGACGCGCGCCGCCGGGGGGAGGGCGGGCTAGGTAATACCTCGTTAGGTGTTCATGCAGGCCCTTGAGGAGGTGGTACATAGTCGAGGAGGCCCCGAATGCTAACACACATCAACACACTCCTTGCTCGCCCGACGTTCCCTCCAACCTTGAACCCAGAATGGGGTACCTCGGCTCATACTACAGCTATGGCCTCCCGACCTTCACAGTAATCGTCATCGCATTATACCTGCTCTTCACCGGTACTTCTTCTTTGCTCTGGCGTGGTTCGTTCGTTGGCGTTGGCGCGCTGACACCCCTCCGCAGGCTCTGGCGAGGCGTTCAACGTGGGCCGCTTCCTCGAGGAGACGAGTCCGTATGCGTGGGCCGCGACGGGGATAGGATTGTGCATCGGGCTCAGCGTGCTCGGTGCGGGATGGTAGGTTGCCTCTTGCGCTTTGGGACAGACAATAATTGTGACGCTGCGCAGGGGCATCTTCGTGACGGGGTCGTCCATCCTGGGCGGCGGCGTGCGCGCACCGCGCATCAGCACAAAGAACCTCATCAGCATTATCTTCTGCGAAGTCGTCGCCATCTACGGAGTCGTGCGTCCCCCCCCCCGCCTTTTCCATGTCCACGCTCTTACGGACTGTCCTCCACTAGATAATCGGCATCGTCTACTCCGCCAAACTCGCCCCCGTCCCCGACGAGTTCCTCTATACCTACGACAACTACTTTACCGGTACGTCCTCCCTCTCCTCCTCAAAAAGTAACAATAACAATAATGTATAACCAGGCTTCGCCCTCTTCTGGGGCGGCCTCACCGTCGGCGCGTGCAACCTCCTCTGCGGCGTCTGCGTCGGCATCACGGGCGCCACCGCCGCGCTCGCGGACGCCGCCGACCCGAACCTCTTCGTCAAGATCCTCGTCGTGGAGGTCTTTGGCAGCATCATGGGCTTGTTCGGGCTTATTGGTGCGTTGGCGCAACTATTAGCGCGTTTGGCCTGCTCGACTTGCCCGCTCGAACACAAACTAACGTATATTTATTTATTTAGTGGGCCTGCTCATGATAGGCAACGCAAAGGACTTTGCGGGCGCGGACCCACGGTCGATCATAGCCTCTGCGGCGTCTGCAATCTTGTAAATTAATTCACCTGCATAATAATGTTTTGCCCGCTGCCGCTGAGAAACGAGACGAAATAAGAATAAATGGATAAATAATACAGACTCTACATTCAACCACCGTCTCCCAGCATGTCCTCCTCCCCCACAAGTGCCGCACACCGCGGCATGAGCCCCGAGGCATCTTACTATCCACCGTCTGAGTGAATCAAAACCAGCACCTGTGCAACCACTCAACACGCCCCATCCTAATCAGCCTTCTTCTCCTTGTCCAGCGCCCTGTCATCCGTCCCATGAATCATATCCAATAACCCAAGCCCGCCAAAGTACACATTGAACCTCTCATGATGCCGATCATGCTTCCTTGCCGCGCCACCGAAAAAGTCATAGCCGCTGTGCGCCGTCGCCGTCTCGACGAGCTGGAACGCCAAAAACGCCCACATAGTCAGGACGTGCGTGCGCAGCACGAGCGGCGGGAGCGCGATGGGCAGCGTGTTGGCGACGATGTGCTCAATTGGGTGTGCGTACTGCGCCGCGAAGGCGACGGGCGCCGTGAACTTGTGGTGCGTCTTGTGGATGCGCGTGTAGAGGGCGCGCACGTGGAGCAGGCGGTGGGAGTAGTAGAAGAGGGCTTCGCGCGCGAGGATGCAGATGGTCAGGTCCCGGGCGAAGGCGGCGAGCGGGGGGGGCGTGCCGGTGATTTGGAGGAGAGGAGCGTGGTGGCCCTGCGAGACGGCGGCCCAGGCGAGGAGGAGCTGTAAGGACAGGACCATGACCTGGTTGCGGAACGAGACGGCTATGGCATGCCTGATTTCGGCGCCTGTGGGCTGCTTGGGGGCGGGCTGGATCTTATGCCTCTCTGAGAAGGCGGGGCTGAGGGTGTCGAGGGAGACGAACAAGGCTGAGGGAATCCACCAGAAGACGAGTTGCACCACTTGCGTCCCTACGATGTCGATGGCGTGAGGGGAGTACGAGGCGACGATCTGGCGCCAGAGGCTGAGCATAGTTGTGCCACTAGTCGACTATTTCGTAGTCTCCCCGAGGCAGAGTATGTAGATATTGCACCCGAATCTTCGTGCCTCAGGATATGTCAAAGGACAAGTAGAGCTGACCGCCCGGTGGTCTAGTGTGACATGAGAAGGACAACCAAGGAAGACATTGCGCGGCAGAGCACGGGAGGTGAACATATCAACGAACTCCCAAAAGCTGGAAGCAGCCCACAATCAGCTCACTGATCTTATCTGATAGTGCTGTCAATGCAGTCCGGCACCGTCTATTTATGGAGAAAAAGGGGCTCTCCGATTGAGAGTGAAAAATCTGACATTCCGAGCTACTGACAAGGATCCTTCTCGGTCACGTCGGCTGTGCGTTGCCACTGGGCTTCCATTCGGTTTTAAAGCGCACAACGGGAAGCCTTCCGTCCTCAAGCGCAATTCCCGTTGACATCCACCATGATTTCACTACTTCTGCTGGTCCACACTCTCTCTGGGCGTAACCTCAGTCCGCGAGCGACGGTGTTCACAGACTCCTGTGATGATATAAACAACTGCCGGAAGCTATTTGACATCATCTGGGGATGTCTTGTCACCATATTCGCCTGTACTTGGGTGTCAGTACACCCAAATGTCCCTCCTCCTGACCAGGGCACCCTCGTCTTCCTGTGGCGCCGACTGAAGATGATGCTCATGGCCATCATCGCTCCAGAATTAATGGTGGGGTTCGCAGCCAGGCAGTTTTTTGTGTCTAGGTGGTATGCAAATGGTGGACACCATTTCTTGGTTGGCACCGTCCAATTCACTCATTTATCACAGAATATAAGATCTCCAAAACGCATGGGTTCTTCATATCAATGGGTGGATTTGTGTCGCACATCGGCCATCATCCCGTCACAACCCCCACCACTGTTCTCGAGTATCTCGCCGCAATACGTGCGGTGGATGTGGGGGATATAACCGACAAGAGTAAAGGTGATGCGCTTTCCAAAGGCATAGCATTTGCCCAGGGTACTTGGTTCATGACCCAGTGTTTTGCACGTCTCGCTCAAAATCTTCCTGTCTCTGAGCTTGAGATCGTCACCCTTGCCTTTGCTGTCGTCAATGTGTTCATCTGGCTCTTGTGGTGGAACAAGCCTCTGGATGTGCAAAGGGCTATTATAGTCTCCCCTTTCAATGACCGACATCAAATGAGTCCATCACCAGAGTCGGAGAGCCGTATTCTAGTTCTGCTCAGGATTTTTGGCATAAGCCTCGGCAAGGCTTATGACCCAGCAGCACACACCTCCGTGCCCTCATTCTGGTCTTGCTCAGGCAACCAAGACAAAAGTGATTTTGCTTTTTACATTGAATGCCTCATCGGCACCATCTTTGGTTCCATCCATTGTGCAGCGTGGAATGCAAATTTTCCCTCCACCGTTGAAATGTGGATGTGGAGATCCTGCACATTATTGGTGATTGCAATCCCGCTGATTGTAGCTTTGGGCGGTGCAGCTTCGTACCCAGGCCCAGTTAACAAAAAATCGGTTCGGACAATATTGCTGGGGGTGATCTTAGGACTTTCCCTTCTAAGCTACCTGATCGCTCGGCTCTTCCTCATCATACTCCCACTCATTTCCTTGCGAGCCCCAGCGGCAGGGTTGCTCATGGATGTGAACTGGAGTGTCTACATCCCCCACCTCTAGCCTCTGAGTTCCAAATTGACTCGGACCTGGATCCAGTTCATATTCAATTTACACTTCATTTTTCTGTACAATTTTAAAATGATTGTGTTTGTAATACTAGCATAAATGTATATCTTGGGTACCTTGTCGAGACAAAATAAGAATGAATGGATAAACATTACAAACTCTACATTTCAAACACCGTCTCCCACCAAGTCCTCCTCCCCCACGAGAATCCCCAGCGCTGCACACCTCGGCATGAGCACCCGCGGATTCAACGGCCCCGGCGCCATTATCAGAATTTTGTCCAGCGCCGGAAAACGCGTGCGGTCGGCGAGCAGCGCGTCCAGGCCCGCCCACGGCTCGGGAGCGAGGTCGAACGCGCGGCGGCTGCGCCACACGAGCTGCTCGAGGCAGGAGGACGCGAGGGCGGAGACGACGGGCAGGAGGTGCGGGCGCGTGAGCTTGGAGAGGTCGACGTGCAGCGTGCGGAGCTGCGTGTTAGGCTGGAGGTTTACGCCGAGGGCGGGTGAGCCTGCCATCAATTAATTAAGCACGATGCGTACGCAGATGAGTGAAGAAAACTGACCCTTTTGACCAGAAAACGCGAGCGTGAGGTGCCGGATGCTGGGTCCGAAAGTGTGCAGCATCTGGTCGAGGAGGGGGATGTCCTCCGCGGGGCGGATGTCGCTCAGGCTCAGCGTCGAGAGGCTCTCCACGCGGTTGTCGGCGAACCAGCGCTCGTGCGCGCGGAGAGACGCTATCTGCAAGCTGCGCAGCTGGCGCGGCATGCGGAGCTCCGCCGGCGGGAAGTCGCCCGGCGGCGTGCGGATGGGCAGGAACTCAAGCTCCTCCAGGCGCTCAAACAAACTTACGAAACGCACCGCGTCCGCGAAGCTGGGGAAGCGCAGCATCATCAGGAGGGTGGTGATGTCCTTGAAGGCGTGCGCGAGCGCCTGCAGCGTCGGGGGCGGGATCTGCTTCTGGTAGTGAATGCGGAGGGTGCGCACGGCGGTGAGGCGGGCGAGCTGCGCGAGGCGGGTGTCAGCATCTTTGTGCAGCGGCGCGCTCTGCGTGGGGAGCAGCCAGAGCTTGCGGACGGAGGTCGAGAACGAGCATAAGGGGTGCGCCAGGAGCGCGAGGAAGGCGGCCTCGTAAGCGCCGCCTACTAGGTGAAGGATCAGGTCGCCGAATAAATGGTACCGCGTCGCCTGGAGCCACTGTCTGGACACTAGACTGCACGCAATGAGCGTCTTGGGGTCGTGCCTATAGTACTCGATGATAGCGTTCAACGTTTCTGGGGATAGAACGGGCATAGTGGTCTATTCGAGAATTTCACATTTGAGAACAAGGTTGTGACTTGTGTGACATCACGCGTCTCATTAGAACCACAATGGCGAACAACGTTCGAGGCCCGGCCTCTGCGCTCACAGAGTTTCTACGCGTGCGATATTTTTTTTCTTCGTGTTTTCCCTTTTTCTGAAGCCGTCGCAGAGCACTGGGATTACCGCGACGACTATCGCTCGACGCGTCGCAACCCAGACGACGACGAATGAGCCTGCCGAGGCTGGCCCAAGCACCTCTAGAGGGAGAACCAGGTCCAATGTCCCAGTTGATGTACTCGTAATAATACTCTTCGCGACTGCCCTTTTCTTACGGCCCTACAGGAAGGATACGCCTCGGACGACTTGGACGAGCCCGAGTCCCCCCCGAAGAAGAAAAAGCTCTCGAAAGCAGCCGAAGCGAAATTGAAGGCCAAGGCCAAGAAAAGGCACGAAGAAGACGAGGACTACGAGGAAGAGGATGCGTACACGGCGCCCTCAAAGTCGGCGCCCAAGCCCCCCGTCGGGAGCTTCGCCAACTGCGCCACTTGCGAAAAGCAGTTCACTGTCGTATGTTTTTTTTTTTTTCGACCCTCAGCGTAATGCGAGTCCCTGACGGCGCGCGCAGACCAAGTACACCATGGCGGCGAACCCCGGGCCCGGGTTCCTCTGCCATCCGTGCGCCAAGGCGTCGGGCACGGATCCGTTCAAAAAGCCCGCCGCGCCGCGGAAGCGCAAGACCCCTGCCGAGAAACGCACCGTCGTGCACTTTGAGGAGCGCAGCTTCCCGTCGCTTGTGTCCATCTGCATCGATGTGGGTCTTATTTGCTCTTCTGTGGGACTCACTGGGCTGAATGATTTAGGTTATTGCGCGTCACATTGACGACGTCGAGGCGTTTGGAGATATCGGCGCCATTAATATGGAGGCCATCTCGAAAGCGCTGTCGAAAACCCGACGCTTGTGCGCACATATATTTATTTATTTGGAATCTGTTTTAAACAATGCGTAGGACCTCGGAAAACGCGCCTCTGTTCTACGGCGCGCAGAATGAGAGGCTCGCGCTTTACGATGCTACGAGTAGGTCCTTGGCAATTTAAAGATTACCCTTTACTTATACTCTCCAGATCTCTCGCCGGCTGGATTCACGACCCTCGGCCAGCTCAACCCCAACCTGACAACCCTCCGACTCGACTTCTGCGGCCCCCTCAACGACGCAGTCATGTCATCCTGGACCAACTCCTTCCCCATGCTCCACTCCGTCCAGCTCCTCGGACCCTTCCTCGTGCGCGAGGCCGCCTGGATCGCCTTCTTCCAGGCCCACCCAAACATGCAAGAGTTCCTCATCACACAAAGCCCCCGCTTCTCCCTCGCCTGCCTCACCGCCCTCCTCGCCTCCTCCGAAACCACGCTCCGCCGCCTCGCCCTGCGCGAGGTCGGCCAGCTCTCCGACGAGTTCCTCCCGCTCCTCGCGACCTTATCCGAGCTCACTTACCTCGACCTCGCCGAGCCCGCCGCCTCCTGCACAGACGAGGCCGTCGTGGAGCTCCTCGCCGCCGTCGGCGCCAGCCTCGCGCACCTCGACCTCTCAGGGCACTCGCTGCTCACGGACGAGGCGCTCACAGACGGCATTGCCTCTTACGCGCGCTCGCTGTCCGCGCTCGTGCTCGCCGACCTCCCCGCGCTCACCGACGCGGGCGTCGCCGCCTTCTTCTCCGCCCTCACAGAGAACCCCCCGCTCCTGCGCGTCGACCTGGCGCGCAACCACGAGCTCGCGGGCGCCGCGCTCGACGCGTTGCTCGCGCACTCGAGCAAGGCGCTGCAGGAGCTCAGCATCAATGGGTGGAAGGACGTCGATGAGCAGGCGCTGAATGGGATCGAGCGGTGCTGGGATTTACGGCGGCTGGATGTGGGGTGGTGTCGGTGCATGGACGACTTTGTCGTGAAGCGCGTGCTGGGGGGGTGCCAAGCGCTGGTGGAGGTGAAGGTGTGGGGGTGCGGGCGCGTGGAGGGGCGGTGGGGCGAGACAAAGAGGGGTGTGCGCGTGCATGGGGTGGAGAGCGAGTCGGTGCTTTGATTTTTCTTTCTTTTTCCTTTTTGTCTTGAAGTAAAAGAACGGTAAAAACCGTTGTCCTGAATTGAAGTTGTTTGTGCACTTTTGATTCCTTCGTGTACCCCGTACCCAGCCAGAAATATGCCACTCTCTGGCTGTGGCATCCCTTGAAACAAGATACTTGATCGTGAAGTAAAATAAGGTGGTCTAACTGGGCTTTTGGTTTCTGCCTTTTTGAGGTTGTCAGACGGATCGGCGTACGCGTGATGGCGCATCATCCCGTCCCGTCTCCCTCTGGTCACCGTTTGCCTCTTTGACCGCCGCCATTCCGCTGTCTGAGAGTCTCAATAGAACTGCTACTACTCCGTCACTCATATCGATAAGAACTTGTCTAGGACACACCCGGCAGCCGCATTACTTTCTTTATCCCGATTGCTCTTTTGCCTGCTGCCCGATGGCCAAAAGCGCGTTCAGTGTGCTCGGTTCCGAACCGCATGTACTTATAATCGCCGAGCCGCTTGTGCTTGCAATCCGAGCCGCTTGCACTTGCAATTCGAGACGTGTCAGCCACCCCGGTATAATAAGCCGCCGTGCGGCTGACCGCTAAGCTCCAAGGGTTCTCTCTTACCACCATGTTCAAGCTCATCTGCGTCCTCGTCCTCCTCCTCCTCAGCTTTCTCGCCGGCACCGTCGACCACGAGCAGCTTGTCAAGAGAGTTGCCGACGTCATCCCAACCTACGTTGTCGTCAACACCTCGACCTACGTCTTCGCCAATGCCCCGATCTACGTCTACGTCCTCGCCGCCGTGGTCCTCAACGCCGTGGTTCTCGACCAGCTCATCCGCGCGACCACCAACAAGCGCCGCCTCGTCTTTGGGCTCCACATCTCCATCCAGGACCATAACCACCACCGCTTCAAATTGCGCGCGTTCCACAGAGTCCCGGGCGGTGGCGAGATACTGGACGTGCGGGCCTCCCTCCCGGGCCTCCTCGTGGCTGGCAAACAAATAGCCGTTTCCGCTCTCGCCCGCTGCGGCCTCGTTCTCGCCCACTGCGGCCTCCTGGTGCACACCGCCCTCGCCTGCTTCCGTTCCGTCCTGCACGCACTCCTCCGGCTTGGGATACTCGTCTGCTCCCTCACGCGCGGTTCTCATCGGTTGATTCGCGCAATTCTGCGGTGCTTGGGGTCTGCATTCACGATAGCCATCCTCGCAGGGGCGGAGGAGCTGGCTGCTCCCCCAGATGGACAGTGGGCACGTTTTGTGTGGCTGACAAGTAATCTGGCGAGCACCGATCTTGCGGTCTACATCGTCTTTTGGCGCACCTGGGGCTCCCTGCTACACGCGCTGGCCTTTTCCATCCGCGGCTGTTGGCGCGCGCCATCATCCCGGGTGCAGGCACTGGCCGCGTGGTGCTGCAAGTTGCGCGCAGTTCTTCCTCAAGACACCCCGTACGAAGATCCCGGCGAGGAAGACATCTCCGGCACCACGCTGGTCGACGAACACGAAGACAAGGAGGAGACTCGAGTGCTCGATGCTATGTACTCCGACGACGACAAGCCACGCAGTCTACCAACAATTTCCGTTGCGGTCGTAGCCTCTTCCTCAGAAACTGTTCTCGGTGCTTCAGAAGAGCTCCTCCCCAAGCGTGCGCCCTTATCGTCAAGCACTTCCTCCCCGCCGGCTTTCTGGGCGCCTGGAGGCTGCACCGTTCGCCTTTCCGCGCCTCCTCCCGCGCTCGCGCCGTCCGCCCCAACGTTGAGCACCTCCGCCCCGCCTTTTGCTCCCCAGGCGGCCATTCCCTCCCCGTCTGCCTCAGTCCCCCAAGTCACTCTCCCCCCTGCATCCTTGGCCTCGTCGCCCACAGGTAGCAGCACGCCGGCGTGGACGCCCTCCAAGCCCCCGTCCTTCTGGTCGCCCGGGGGCTGCGCGATTCGGATCGCTGCTCCACCCCCTCCAGCGCCGCTCCGCGTATCGGCCGCGGCGTTCGTACCCAAGGTCCCCATCCTCCACATCGCGCCCCCCAAAGCGCGTCCCGGTGCGCCGGCATTCTGGTCCCCGGGCGGGTGCGAGGTGAAGATCGTTGCCTCTGCTTAATGTCTCCGCAATCAAAGGCTTGTTTGTATCTATCTCGGTTCTCTGCATCGTACTTTACTCCCTGGCCCTGGATCCTCTTTCTATTCTATGCGTCTACTTCACCTATTATTTATCCATCGGCACACCCGCACTTCCTCGCTGTCCTCCGCGTGCGCTCTTCCCCGTAACCCAGTCCGCACCCAGATCGAATTCGAAGGCCTGCCGACGACACGCTTCGCCACCCACCTGCAGCAAGACCTGTCCCCTTCGGACGCGGCGAGGAGGGATTTTTGGTGTGGTGTGGGAAGGGTTCGAATTTGATTTGGGTGTTGGGTTGAGTTTTTCGGAAGCAGCGGGCGCGGGGGTTCGGCGCGGTGTGCGACAAAGTGGCCTTTAATTTCTTCTTTTTTCTGGGGTTTCCTTGTTCGGTCATGTATTTTTTACTTGTCTCAGTGATGTATTTTATTTCTCGTCTATCTATCAATCTCTTCGCGAAACTGGTCGTGAACCCTTCCCCGTGGATAGGTGAGTAGGTAATTATGTAGGCTGTTGGGTATATCGCCGCGCAGAAACACGGAGGGAAGTTAAACTGTCTCAGCCCAACATCCTCCGCCTCCGAGCGGTTAAAGCTACCGTTGGTGGCTGCGCTGAATCCCGCGTTACCGCCAAAAGCACAAAGCGACGGCCAGGATAAAGTCGCGAGGGAGTTGAGTCGTAGTACGGCCTACAACACTACCCCCAATGCCATGGCTGCACCTCCCAGTATCCGCATGTCGAGGCCTGGATAGGGTGTTGCAGCCGCACCCGACTGTGTCGTCCCGCTCCGGCCATTCGACGTGATGCCGCCCGCCGCGCTCGTCGTCCCCGACGGGGCCATGCTGGTCTTCACACTCCCGTCCGCCAGCGTGCTCGCTACAAACACCACCGTCCCCGAGCTGCACACATCATTGCCGCTGTCGTCCTCGTAGATGATAGCGCCGGAGCAGCAGACCCCCAGGCGCATGTTCCCAGGGCAGCCGCTGTACGTCCCGTTCGCCTTTGCCGCGGCGATGGATGCGTCCGAGAGCGGCAGCGACCACCAAAAGTTCCCGGGCGGACAGCAGGAATCGGGCCCCGCGTTGCTGTAGCGGTCTGGGTAGGTGCAGCCCACCATCTCGATGCCGGGGCCGCAGCAGACGCCTGCGTAGTTCCAGTACACGCCGGGGCAGGATACGGGGGGCGTAATGTAGTAATTTTTGCTCGTTGTGGTCCGGGTGGCAGACTGGCAGAGCACTACGGGGGCAAAGGCGAAGAGGGCAAAAAGGCGGAGAGTGCAAGGCATGGTGGGAGGTCAGAATGAGATCTGAACATCTCAACAGCGAAATGATGGATGTGAAGGAAAATCCTGCACCGCCACTTTAGCTATAGCTTCTTTTCACTCTCTTCTTAAAAAATACCTCTGGCTCTTCTTCTTACTTGACTGACTCGTGTTAGAACCTCACTGGCAAGCGCAGACTTTGGCAGACTTGCTCGATTAGAACTTGCTGGCAGGCAGACAACGAGTTAATGAAGCCGGGCACTTCGTAGGTAGGTAGGATTACACGGCCAGGGATCGAACACATTCTACATGTTCCTTGAATATCCGACCTCAAATTACAATTCCGCCTTCAGTCATCTTCCATCCGAGCTGCTCATACGTCCATCCCCAAACCCCATCGTCCTGGTGGAGAAAAGGCAGAAGAGATTTGTGCATGCCGGGTGCACGATGGAGTCCGTCAAGAGTGGTCATATCGTCCTCCGGAATTGTTACCAGCTTCTCAAACATAATTAGGAATTGCAGGAAGAGCGACATGAGGCTGCATACCGTTATATTGGCGGTCATCCGCTCCTTGTTCTCTGATTTAGGAATCACAATCGTTCCGCGCTGGATGGCCTGCGAATTTCTCAGCAACAGTAACATTTGCGCAGGTGCGACTCACCCAGTTGATCAGTATCTGCCCGGTCGTGACCTTGAGTTTCTCAGCCAGCGTGGTGACTGCTGGATGTTCCATGAGGATGGGGGAGTTTTGGGCTGGATTGAGATGAGTTCATGGATTTTTTTAAGCGGGAATCCAAGCATCACCGAAAGGAGAATATGCAGTTAACAATATTTTCTTCGCTTCACAGTAGGCCAAGAGGTCGGCTTGAGGAAGGCAAGGGTGCAGTTCAACTTGGTTTGTCACCGGTAAAATTGAACAGTGGGGCAAAAGTTGTTCGAGTGTCTTGATCGAGAAGTTGGAGACTCCGATGGACTTGACTTTGCCTTTAAACAACGTCAGCTCTGCAAAGGAAGGGGCGGAGTAATAAGTACCGGTTTTCAAGAGCTTTTCCATGTCCTTCCAGGTGTCGATGATGGTGGGGTGTTCCTCAGGAGCTAGGGTCTTGCCTTCAGCAGCATCATTAAGTATTTGACCATTCTGGAGACACGAAAATCGTCACCATCCTTTTCCGCTAAATAATATGTCAGAGTCTGTACGAACATATATCAGATAAGAATATACCCATCGGCCAGTGCATGAGGTACAGGTCAATATAATCAAGGCCTAACTTCGCGAACGACTCATCGAAGGCCTCTTGAACTCGATGGTGACCAGTGCTGGAATCGACTGAGATCAAGTCCGCACTCGTTACCGTGTGTCAAATCCTACGCACCCGCCAAGTTTGGTCGTCACATACACCTCGCTTCGAGGAATTCCAGAGTCTCGTAGAGCCCGTCCAACTTGTTCCTCGTTGGCTGGAAGTGGCGTTAGATATTTAATCCGATAGGCACATTAAATAGGGGCAAACCATATCCAGCAGCCTGTGCAAATAATCGAGTGCTTAGTGCTGCACAGATCTGGGCCTCAGTATAAAGAATACATACAGTATCAAATCCGCGATATCCGCACTTTGCGAATAAATGAGTCAGAAAAGGCGGAACGCGCGGACGATTAGAAGTAAGAGTACCTTCAGAGAGTTCAACACCATCTCATAAACGCGCTCGCCGCCTCCTGGGGTTCCCATCCAGCATCTGAACCAATGTTATTGCGAGGAATAGGAAACTTGACTCGGAGAAATCTACCCCATCCCAACGGAAGGAATCTTGGAACCGTCATTTAGAGTGAAGTAGGGTATGGCCGCCATGCAGAACGTTGCAGAGTTGAAGGTTTAAGCGCCGCATGATACTCGTCTTTTAAACACAAGTGGTTTGTAATGTTTATCCATTACAAACCTGCGGACTCGGGAAGAGCCTGAGAATATCGGAAATCATGTCCCTCCGTACTTAAGCGCCTTATACTAAGTGTCGTAAGAACTGTAGAGTTTATCTAAATAAAGATCCCCGATAAGTCGAAGTGTTTTTTCGCGAAGGAGAGCGAAATTGGGGTTGTGGTCCCTCTGAAAGCGAAGTCTATGTGCCCAGAAATAATCTAGATGCAGCAAACTGTGGGTCTGTTGCTTGTACCGTTCTCAAACGGTAAAACGGCTCACATTACGCTGTTAAGCTTGGCTAATTTTATAACCGGGAAATTGATTTTGGGACATTTAAGTTGATCCGACGGAACTTCCGCCTGATTCTTTCGAGTTTACACAAGGTTGAGCAAGAGTACTCCGATTACTTTCCACTCCTCTTACGCTCTTACCTCTAAGGTTGTAAACCCTCAATGGTTGTAAAAGAGTACGCTCCTCTCCACCGGTACCCGTCGTAGCAGTGAGTCACTCCCATTTCCTCACGCCCCGTCGGTCCCGCACTGATGCCAAGCAGTGATTATCGATCATTCGACTTATTTGCCACCCGAATATTGTACTATTCGCTATTATTCTACCTTGTCAGACAGCATAGCGATTTTTTCATCGAGACGATTGGATCCTGCTTTATCGACGGCAACCGCCACCAAGACAGTCCAGTGTCCACGGGGAGGAGGATAACAGCGAATTTGTGCCTGCCAGGACTGCATGTGGTCAGGATGCATCCAACTCGACGAGGTACGAGATTCAACGTGATTCAACGGTTGTAATAAAGAGACTAACGTGCATGCAAACGTGAGGGCGATGCCGTGGAATTTTGCGTCGAGATACTACCAGTATATGATTCGATTAATTGGAGGAGTTTAGAGATTTCTTTCCCAGTCAAGGCCATTCAGTGGCCCAAGAAGGCTGTTTTCTTCAAGTTCACAATCGTCGGAAACTTTTCGGATTCAACGAGTCCCACTGAACGTTTGAACGTCGACATTCCCGGTGTCTCTGTGTTCATTTTGTCAAACGACGGGTCTTATGATGGTACGACCTGCGCTTGTTGACTTTTCTCTGCCCGTATGCTATCTCCCAAATTTGGGCTCCTCTCAGGGAATTCTAATGCAATAACTCTTCAAGCCTTTCCAAATCGTACAAAATCTTCAAACGACGTGTCCCCTCACTGTCTATTAGCTCGACCTGCCAATCTCTGCTTCCAATCCTGCGATGCTTCCGCACAACCTCTCCGCCCTTATATTTCCTTCCTATGAATTCCTCATTAGACCCAACCAACAATCTCCCGCTTGATCAACTATCTAACGCTCTCCGGTCCGGCATTCTCCTCTATTAGCTCGACCCGCCCATCCTTGCATTCGATCTGTCGAAGCTTCCGTAAAAGCTGCTCCGCCCGTATATTCCCAGCCCATGAATCCGTCTTCGGCTCCAGGTCAATGGCTAATTTCTCCAACCTGCAAAGAAGCGCTGTATGCGAAAGATCCACAGCACCACTGTAAGGCTCCAAAATGCCCAGTGCAACCTGCAGCTGGTAAGCCGAGAACGAGCGCTGTGGTACGCGCATATGCGTTAACTGCGGGGCCAAATGGGTTATTTCAGCAAGGAATCGTGGTGACTGGAATTCGGAATGGTCGATGTACAGTTTTCGGAGGGAGGGGAACGATGCGCGAGGATGAGTTGTCGCAGATATAAAAGGTCCGTGTAGTGTCAGCTCGATGAGTGCGGGGAGCTCAATTTCTGGCAGCATAGAGGGACGAGGAAATATAGTGTGATGTATGTGGAGACTGAGAAGGCTGGGCGATGCAATGTGTAGGATCTGCAAAATCGCACTGTCCGTCGCATCTTGTGTTCGCGGCCTAGAATGGCCGAACAGCGGTCCATTTTCCATTGTGCCCCGCAAAATCGGGATTTCCAGATATTTGGTATTGTCCAGGTCCGCAATGAACAAATATCTAATTCTTCGCTCATAGCCTGGTGCTAGGGCAGTTAGGGTTGCTGCAAGCAGCACGATCTGACGCTGACTGATAACGCGGATCGACTGGTATTTGAACGGTCTCGACAGTTTATTGACCGTCTGGGAGACAAGGGACAATGCTCGACCCGTTGAGCCGTCGTCCATGCATGCAAACGAGAAGAATTCTGCCCACAATTCGGGTGGAACGGTTTCCGCCATGCTCTCTGCGATGGGTCCTGGTTGGTGGGATGAGGATACCGACGGTCCATGAGTGGGTAAACTTGTCCAATGCATTGCACGATGGGTCCTGGCTGTGGGATGAGGATAACGGCGGTCTCTGTGTGGGTAAGTGTGTCCGCGGCATTGCGACGGAGATCAAGGAATGCATATATTTCTGTGAGCGCCGCTCAACGCTTCAGCCGCCTTCATAGAGTTAGCATGTCGGTGTTTACCGAAACTCGGGGCCCTCTAATGTCCACTGGCTTTGGTTAGGCCGATTTTCTTTTGATCACTGCAGTCAAACTGCAGTGGAAACTGCCACTTTGTTGACAGATCCTAAGAATAGCATGTTGAACCTACCGAAATGTATGGCATAACTGAACTTAATCTTTGAAATTCCAGTTTTAAAAACAGTCCAAGTCTTCGAACATTGAACTCGGATTGATCCAGTCTCGGGTCACGTTCAAGAATTTGTGTTGTGGGATGCATATACTAAGGCCCTCCGGGCATCCCCTGGTACCTCCCAGTACACCTTATTATACGGTTGGACCGGTTAACAATTAATTTGTCGCCAGCAGTTGCTATATGATGGCCCTCAGGGCATTCCCCAAGGTCAGAGTCAGTGAGCAAGCTGTTGCTGCAATAGCTCTGAGTCCGTTAAAGTTGGTAGCTCTTTCCAAAATATTTACAGCCATTGAATGGCTCTTCGACCATTTCTTGTATCTAGACATTTAGTAGAAGGTTGAAAGCAGTCGCATCTTCTTTTCTGAGTATATCTGTTGAAATCAGAATCTGCAGGAGGTTCGGACTTTTTCGGACTTCAGGCCTTGATGTCCCATGATCTGTCACGGTACCTAGCTTAACGACCGGTCCGCTGATCCGGCAAAAAGGCGCATGCAATAGACAAGTTTTAATTCTGATTTGGAGACCTGGTACCTGAGTCGGTACCAGGAATTTTCGCCAGTCTACCTATTCAGCATATATTTTGACGCAATGTATGTAGTACCTGGTCCCACAATAAAGCCGAGGCATTCAAAAACGAGTTGAGCAAATTTAACAGGATCAGAGCGGGTTGAGAATGGCAGGCATCATCTGCATCATCCCGGATTCATCCGTAACTCCTGTTCGAAAGATCACGATCGCGGTGACTCCACAAAATGTATCCCCTATCGTATGTCTTGTGTCTTACGCTTTGTAGCGCTCAAGAATCGTTACATTCCTCCCCACCACCATCAGTTCTTACGACTCCGAGTCGGGGGCTCAACTCATGGCGACATCATTATGGGAGTCAAAGATACTGACTTTCCCCTAGTCGGGTATATGAAATTCAGCTCACAAGTTGCTGAATTTCACGTAGTTTAGGAAAGGTTCCAGGGACTTTGCCATGGAATCCACGAGAGGTACATGAGTCTTGACCGAAATACATGAAACTCATGTACCCAATTCCCGTACTTTTCGAAAGATTCCAGGGACTTGTGGTGAATTTCATGGTTTCTTAGGGGAATTTCAGGGACTTTGACAGCCATAGTGCATCTGCTCGCCGCCTGAGTTCGCGTTTGCAAGCTCGACTCGGAGACGACTCGGGCCCTGTCAGCGGACGTACGGAATCAAAGATTACTAGTAGTGCAGGAGAAAAGCGAAAACGCACGCCCACCGCTGCGTCTTGTCATGAGCCTCCTACATCCGACGTCGACGAAGTTTCTGCCAAACCCGCGAAAAAGGCACGTCAACCCAAAGTTGAGCCCACATATATTATCCCGGATGTCATTCGCAAGGAAACGACGTTCAAGGGACGCTTGGGTAAGGGCTCTTTTCCTTGCACAATCTACCCAATTCCTCAAGAATCAACGGGCTAATACGTAGGCTACGCGTGCCTGAATACCGTACTGAGAAACAAGAAACCGGCGAACGACTCCGACTCCATATTCTGCTCGCGGACCTGTCGGTGTGTCATTTTTTGTTGCTTCAAGCTCTAGGCTTCATGTTTTTCCAGATTGGACAGCATCGAGAAGAATGGTATCGAATGGTTGAAAGATCTCGGCAGTAAGAATACGGAAGATTTGTTGAAAATGATTGAATGGAACGAAAACAATGCAAGTACTTTGTCATTCCTTGCGTTCCCTGGCTCACGCATTCTCTGACAGAATATTCGCTTTTTGTGCATCTCAACCGACCTGTTCCCCTATGCCTCTCACGCCGTCCACGGTTACTCCTTGGACTATTGCGCACCACTTCTTGTGCGCGTCAGAGAACCGGCCAACAGACTGGGCCACAGACTTACTGCGCACCCAGGACAGTACACTCAGCTAGGCAGTCCGAACCCCGACGTTGTGCAATCGTCGGTCAGAGAACTCGCCTACCATTCAGAAATGATGGACCGAATGGGACTCGACGCTGACAGCGTTTTCGTTATCCACGGAGGTGGTGTGTACGGTGATAAGGTCGAGACTCTTTCTCGTATAAAGAAGACTATTATGGATATCCTTCCTCCGAACGTCCGAGGCCGTCTAGTACTCGAAAACGACGAGGTACAGCGCTGCTCCTACATCAGCATATATTTTCTGATGTCCAAAAGCTATGCTACAACGCGGAAGACCTCCTTCCCCTCTGCGAGGAACTCGACGTTCCACTGGTTTTTGGTTCGTCTCGTGTGGTTCATTGTTTTCAAATCCGTAACATATCTTCTTTAGATTATCATCACGACGCCATCTTCAATCCCTCACAGCGAAATTATCGTGCGCGCGAATGCGATTTGGGGTCGCCGCGGAATTCGACCTAAACAGCACCTCAGCGAGGCGCGGCCTGGCGCAGTCACTCTCATGGAACGCCGGGCTCATGCCGATCGATGCGAAGCCTTGCCACCTGATTTGCCTGACGATATGGGTGCGCTAATCACTCTTCTCATTTATCGAAATTCTTACACCGAACAGACTTGATGATCGAGGTAGACACTGCTGTTTGATAACTGCGCATGACTTCTAAATCTCCCAGGCCAAAGACAAAGAACAAGCGGTCCTTCATTTGTACAGGATCTATGACTTGCATCCAGTTGTCCATGGTAAATTATTTTAGCACAGTTCAGACCACGGAACCTCACGTTGTATTTAGAATCTTTACGGGGAAGAGTATTATTTATCCAGTACAAGTCTCAAGCAATGAATAGCGGTCGAAGTCGTGGAACGCAGGCACCCGGGTGAGCCGGATGAAATGCAAATAAGGGAGATCGCAGGCGCAGCGGAACCCTGGCGGTTTCGGATTTTAGCGAAGATGAAAAAAAATATGACTAGACTGAGATTAGTACGATAGAATGGGATGTGAGCATACAGCAATACAACAGGACAGCACAAGAAAGAAACACCGGAAAAACTGGTCTTAACCCATGTTCATTATGCCTGCTACCGCTCAACGCTCAACTTTAACATCCGAAATGCAGCGCTCCGAAAGCTCCGACAGCTTCTGCTCGATGAGCAACTCTACTCAGCATCTTCTTCCTGATGTGCGATGCAATGCTAGAGGTGTGACAGTCTGAATAAAATGCCCTGACCTCGGCCTTCCGCAGCGTCAGCATATCTTTTCCAAGGATGCATGACTGGAAGCCGGGCAACAGCTCCATCATGTCGGGCAAGAAGATCGAATGGATGATTGTTTGGATGTTACTTCGCGAGCGCTGTAAAATGAGGGCCTTATTCATACCGCCGATGGCGATAGGCGTCAAGGCAGGGAATGTCCCAATATCCAAGGTTTCTGAGAAAAGTAAAGGAATTAAATAGGTACAATGGTCGGTTGAACGGCAGTTCGAGTCTAGTCGGTTGAGGGGCAAACGAAGTACAGGAGAAGAGGTATCTAGACGTGCGCCAAAGCAAGTCGTAAGGAAATAATCTAAGTAAAAGTTAAATAGGTACAACCGCCGGTTGAACGGCAGTTGGGGTCCAATCGGTTGCCGATTATTGAGGGGCACGATGGATGAACGCGAAGAAGTGGTGCTCGGTGTCGGACTCATTGCGGGCGACGCCCCTGCTTGTCGAATTGGGGTGTTGGTGAGGGTGGGGGAACATGGAGGGTGCCGTAGCCTCCGTGAATCCACCCACTCATATCATCCCTCAGCACAAACCCGAGTAGCATTCTCGCGTCCACCCCGCGTGGCGGCATCTTGCGCACCGTGTGCTGCCACGCACGCCTGTGCGGAAACCGTCTCCTCCGCGCGAGACACCACTCTGCCCGCTTGTGGGCCTCGCACTCCCGCCGCCTTGTCGTCGCGAGAGGCGGAGGGGTGCACAACAGTGGGTTCATCCTCCGTCCCCAGCGCCTGCCCATGTGCGGTGTACCCGTAGTCGGGGCTCATCGACCCGCCGCGCACAGACACCAGCTCCGGACTCGGTGAACCATCGCGGGTGAAACTATGCCCGTGGCCGGATTCGGGGCTCGGGGATCAGTATGCATCATCACCCGAGTCCGAGCTCAAGCCCTTGGTGTCGGTGTCGCCGAAGGCCCACCGTTTCTTTTTGGAGGTGGAGGTATGGGCTATATAGAATCGTCAGCGTTAGCAAGTGGAAGAGAGATAATGGAAAGGGGGTGAGAGGCAAAAGAGCAAAGAAAGAAGGGAAAACGCACCTGTTCCGAGGACGGCGCGTGGCTTCGACGTTGGCCGGTGGACATGCACGGCTTTTGTGAGGGTGTTTGGCTGGCGGATTATCCATGGGTGGAGCACACTGGTGTTGCTCGACGGCGGCGATGTGTTCGCGCGTCCGTTGGCGGTGCGAGAGCGCGCGATGCTGGGCGCGTGGGTGAGGCGGCGAGCACGATGGCCGATGGAGGAGGGAGCGGCGAAGAGCGTGACTGCAGTGAAAGGGGAGTGGCTGGATGGCGGGTGGATGGGGTCGGCGGGGACGGAGGCGAGGAGGAGGGCGGCGGCATGACATCACCCGAGAGGGCAGCGCCAAGCGCGCGCAAATAAACACGCCGCGTGGACGCGGCGGCGAGGACGGGACGCGTCAGGGAGCCCGGCGCTGTGTCGGAAGAAATCGGCGGGAGTGTGTTGCGTCCGCTGTGGACAGGCTGGCGAGCGGGGGGAGAGCGCTAAGAACCGGCAGGTAGCATCTGATGCGTGTAGAAATTTGTGTAACCGTGTACAGAGCTGCAGCGCGGAATGGTTCGGATGGCTGGGTATATCGGGAAAAGTCGGGAGCGTTGGCTTGCCCACAAGGTCGTTGCACGAGCCGGCGGGGCTGTAGCGGCACCGGTGGGCGGCCGAGGCTGTGTTCATGCAAGGTCAGCAAGAGCGCGGTCGCGACCTGCTTGTCCTGCCTCGAATAGTTTCCAAATCTGCATCGGCGTCGTCTGTGAGACAAATGAATAGCCCAAAAGTGGACAAACTCCAGTGTCACCTGGCGGGTTGGGGCGTATTTGGGTCATGGTTATGGGTGGAATGTTTGCGGAATGACGGCGAGAGCAAAAAAATTATGGGATCCTCTATATGTACCGAAACCGAAACCGAGCCCGGAGCTTTGGAACGGAAAAAAAAAAAGTGCTCCGATATGCAATGAAGGCGAAGTGGGACTATTTAACGTTTGGGGTTTTTATCGTTCCAGTTTTAACGCTTTCTCTGGGTTTTCCTATACGGTAATGGTGTCGGCCCTGCCTTATGGATAAGTAAATGGGCATTCTGGACAAGGATAAAGACTCGCATGTTAAAATAGCCGACTGGGCGGGGGGGGATGGCTGCGATTCGGACCTAAGGGCCTTATATGCGACACAGACAGGCTATAAAACACGTGTAGGGTATACGTACACGATGCCACACCCGAGGCAAAACGCTTTTTGATGCATACATACAGCTTTGCGGCGCCACGGCTACACTTATTTACGTGGACGTGGCGCCGCAAAGCTGTATGTATGCTGTGGCTGCTGTAGAGAGAGGGGAGACTGGATGCTCCTTACTGTGGAGATCATGTCGGAAATTTATCTTAAGCTTATCGCCTTAAATTCACGCGGTTTGCAAGCCTGTGTAACAGTGTTGCGTGCAAGCCACACATCGCCAATATGCTACATCCAAAATGGCGTTATAGATAGAAACTTCGATTCTGCATACCAAAAATTCCCAATAGCCACGATCCTGGCGAAAAAAAAAACATCTTATACAGAGATCTTTATTCCGATAACCCCCTCATAATGGACACAGCCACGGGGTGACAGATCTCTGGATCGGGTACACTGATCCGACACCTCCCTCCCCCCAAATCGGGAAAGAAAATGTGATCTGACTTGTCTACCTTGCACGAATTCATGCTCCCCCTCACCGCAAAAAAAGCTGAAATGCACTCTCTATCACTCTATAAACCATTGTGTATATGTCTCAATTATATATTGTTCATTCAGTCGCCGTCAATCAATGTGTTGAACCAGCAACGTCATTTCACGTGATCTGCCACGCGAGCTGACAAGTGTATCCGATCCAGAGACCTGTCGCCCCTTGGACACAGCTCTTATGCCCTTATACAGCCTTACGGCACCTTATAAGCGAAATTTCCGTGCCTCGGGCAGCAGTGGCTGTTGTGCCTGCAAACGTAACAGCCTGTGTCGGAAATTTTGCTTATAAGGTGCCGTAAGGCTGTATAAGGGCATAAGAGCTGTGCTGGGGTTATCTTGGTATGCAGAATCGAAGTTTCTATCTATAACGCCATTTTGGATGTAGCATATTGGCGGTGTGTGGCTTGTGCTGTTACGTTTTTAGTAACGTTTGCTGGCACGAGGCCAATTCTGTTCCTTGTCGACTGCTGGCCCAAGGTTCCGCCACTTGAGACGCGCTGCGAATGCCAGATTACCCCAAGAGGCTTTACTTATGCCCGCACCCACCGCCTTGCTGCTTCATATTCTACGAATTCTTCAACGAGTTTTCCTCAACCCACTCAGAGTCTTGACTCGACTGACCTGGCGGTGCGCTCGATGGCTGTTCTCGCGGTGGCTCGCGGAAAGACCGCCGCCGCGGTTTCCCCCTCCTGGGAATCCGGAATCGATTCTGGTGTGCTTGCGGGCTTGTGTGTCCATTGACTTTCGTAACGATGATCATTGTCTGTTAGCAATATTGCGGGTCGCATGTGCCTCCAAGCCTTGACAAAGAGCCCCAGGCTGTCGAAATAAACTCTCAGGTCGACGATTCGCTTGGTCCTGCTCCCCATGAGTCCCGCGGACCCAATATGCTCATTAATGAGCTATCGGAGTCTAACACTACATATGAGATACAAAATCCCAGGGATATAGGCAACCTCCAACCGTCTGAGTCTCCGCCTTTGCTTTCTTCCATTCCCGGGATCTTCCCGACCGCCCCTGAGCTCTTCAATCGCTACGGCCGCGCCGAGACAATGTAAGCCTTGCAGCATAGACGTCAGAATGTCGGTTATTCATTTGACACTGTTTCAAAGAGTGAAGCAGCACACCAAGCTAACGATTCCCCCGGGCAAGCAGTGTTTTGTGAGGTACTTCTTCTCAGGGCCCTTGAGGAGCTGGCAGCCTGACCATAAACCGTATTCAAGAAGAAGTCGGGTAGGATGGACTGCGCACGTCCATCCAGAGGGTGCGCTTTACTATGTCCATGATGAGAAGGTGCGTGTCGTCAGTCTGAACCGAACCCAAGTTTCCTAATAACACCATGCGACAGAGAATCTTTACAGACGCACACCTTCACATCGATACCGTCTTCGACGCCGCCACAGCATTCATTGACAAAATCGAGCGGTTTTATGCGGATAATGGGATGATCACGTCTCGTCGTGCAAACGGAGTCGATTTAGTCTTGGACTTCGAAAACAGTGAGGATAGCATGGGAGGGACGCTGTGCAGGTACTATTTCGTGGACCACCCTGAGCGGATCGTCTTCTGGGACGATGCATTCGAGCTGGATCGGCTCTCACATGGCCGGGATGTACAAGGTGTCTCGTCTGCACAGCATATCAGTGAGGAGGTTTGTTTTGAATTCCGCATCGACTCATCTCTCATGATTTTCCCAGAGACTGAGTTGGCGGTTCAATTTTGGTACTGCGTTTTTTTTTCAACACTACAGATTATTTACTTACTGCATGCATATATATTGCCAGGCGCCATTGCGAATTATTTCCGTCGGCGATTGAGGTGACCCCCGAGCTCATCGCTGAACTGCGCGATGTCCTGATACATCACATTGGCGGTATGTATGGAGTGTCTTCCCTTATGCGGCTTAATTTGAATTAAATTACTGTTGTGTGCAGATGCGATGACGTCGCCGACGTCTACAGTGGCCGATTCCGTGGAGGATCTTCTTAAAATGCTAACTGTCGTTGAGAGCATGCAAGGTGCGCGTGTAGTATTTTCGGTGCTTCATGGTGCTGATTTTGTGAGGAAGAACATGCTACTAGTGAAACTACCAGCGGCTCTGCGTGTATTCTTGGTGAGTGAGATTTGTAGTTTCGCAAGGCATTTCCCGCTCATCCATTGTAGGTAGATTCATGTGGAAATTCAGTACGTTTGCGTCTGCTTTAAGGATGTGCGGTTTATTTCATTTCACCCAGCATCCCAAATGTTTTATCATTTCTACGGCGAGCCCTGCGCAAGGCTTGACAAAACGCAGTCCGTGTACGGACATGTCCCCCGGCACTCACTCTTGATCAAAATCATCGCGCCCATCCTCTTGAATGCGCCTCTGACACACTTGCGCATGTTCGAAGAGGTATACGCCGATGAGATCGTCAGCCACGTTCAGTGGCGCCGCATCATCGAGCTGCTGGACCAGGAGTGGCAGCAGCTCACGCTGTTCGTGCGTGCCTTCTGCCAGTCATTTTGTCCACATATAGTCAATTGACGGCAATGCGATTTTCCTGTATATGTAGGCCACAGTCCTGTTGAATGCGGACATCGCGTTTTTGGCCATCCCGACGGTCGATAACGGGGAGCACGCGTCCAGGTCGGCGGCGCAGATAGCCGCCTATGTTTCGGTGGTGGCCAGTGTCGGCAGCGTCGTCGTCGGCCTTTTTCTGTCCCGATTCAATCGTGATCGGAGAGACGCAGAGGACTACGTGGACGAAGCTGTGAGTACGGACGCCTTCTTTTCAATGTGACCAACTGTCGTTTTGTTCCAACCAAGGCCGACTACTTGGCACTACATTACGCGTCGCACTTCGGGTTCGAACCACTGGCCATCCTGTATTCGCTCCCGTTCTCGTTGTTGATGTGGGGGCAAGTCACTGTTTTTCGTTCCTTTGGAGACTCTAACGACACTTCAGAACCTTCGCATTCCTGGTGGCTTTCCTGGACATGTGTTTTCAAGAATCAAACACCTTCACTCGGTCTCTTGTGGCCTCCGCATCTTTCGTTACTATTTTCGGTATCGTATGGTGCTTTGCTCAGGGCAGTAGGTCGGCAGTTCAAGTCCTTCTGGATTTTCTTGGGCGGGCGCGTGGCTCATTACACGGCTGGAAGAGGATCGGAGCTATGAATGCCGCAGTATGACCCTCTGACGCGGCATTGCGACGGAGATCAAGGAATGCATATATCTCTGTGGGCGCCGCTCAGCGCTTCAGCCACCTTCAAAGAGTTAGCATGTCGGTGTTTACCGAAACTCGGGGCCCTCTAACGTCCACTGGCTCTGGTTAGGCCGATTTTGTTTTGATCACTGCAATGGAAACTGCCACTTCGTTGGCAGATCCTAAGAATAGCATGTTGAACCTACCGAAATGTATGGATGGCATAACTGAACTTGATGGGTGAATAAGTTTTTTGCTCTTTGAAATTTCTTCTGCGAAGTTTTAAAAACAGTCCAAGTCTTCTTCATCTCAACTTTTGAACATTGAACTCGGACTGATCCGGTCTCGGGTCACATTCAAGAATTTGTGTTGTGGGATGTATATCTTCGCCAGTCTGTTACCTATTCAGCTTATATTTTGACACAGTACCTGGTCCCACAACAAGGCCTTGGAGGCATTCAAAAACGAATTGGGCAAATTTAAAAGGATCAGAGCGGGTTGAGAATGGCAGGCATCATCTGCATCATCCCGGATTCATCCGTAACTCCTGTTCGAACGATCACGATCGCGGCCGCAAATCGCGGCTCCACAAAATGTGTCCCCTATCGTATGTCTTGTGTTTTACGCTTTGTAGCGTTACATTCCTCCCCACCACCATCAGTTCTTACGACTCGGGGCTCAACTCATGGCGACATCTGCTCGCCGCCTGAGTTCGCGTTTGCAAGCTCGACTCGGAGACGACTCGGGCCCTGTCAGCGGACGTACGGAATCAAAGATTACTAGTAGTGCAGGAGAAAAGCGAAAACGCACGTCCACCGCTGCGTCTTGTCATGAGTGTCATGAGCCTTCCACATCCGACGTCGACGAAGTTTCTTCCAAACCCGCGAAAAAGGCGCGTCAACCCAAAGTTGAGCCCACGTATATTATCCCGGATGTCATTCGCAAGGAAACGACGTTCAAGGGACGCTTGGGTAAGGGCTCTTTTCCTTGCACAATCTACCCAATTCCTCAACGGGCTAATACGTAGGCTACGCGTGCCTGAATACCGTATTGAGAAACAAGAAACCGGCGAACGACTCCATATTCTGCTCGCGGACCTGTCGGTGTGTCATTTTTTGTTGCTTCAAGCTCTAGGCTTCATGTTTTTCCAGATTGGACAGCATCGAGAAGAATGGTATCGAATGGTTGAAAGATCTCGGCAGGAAGAATACGGAAGATTTGTTGAAAATGATTGAATGGAACGAAAATAATGCAAGTACTTTGTCATTCCTTGCGCTCCCTGGCTCACGCATTCTCCGACAGAATATTCGCTTTTTGCGCATCTCAACCGACCTGTTCCCCTATGCCTCTCACGCCGTCCACGGTTACTCCTTGGACTATTGCGCACCACTTCTTGCGCGCGTCGGAGAACTGGCCAACAGACTGGGCCACAGACTTACTGCGCACCCAGGACAGTACACTCAGCTAGGCAGTCCGAACCCCGACGTTGTGCAATCGTCGGTCAGAGAACTCGCCTACCATTCAGAAATGATGGACCGAATGGGACTCGACGCTGACAGCGTTTTCGTTATCCACGGAGGTGGTGTGTACGGTGATAAGGTCGAGACTCTTTCTCGTATAAAGAAGACTATTATGGATATCCTTCCTCCGAACGTCCGAGGCCGTCTAGTACTCGAAAACGACGAGGTACAGCGCTGCTCCTACATCAGCATATATTTTCTGATGTCCAAAAGTTATGCTACAATGCGGAAGACCTCCTTCCCCTCTGCGAGGAACTCGACGTTCCGCTGGTTTTTGGTTCGTCTCGTGTGGTTTATTGTTTTCAAATCCGTAACATATCTTCTTTAGATTATCATCACGACGCCCTCTTCCCATCTTCAATCCCTCCCAGCGAAATTATCGTGCGCGCGAATGCGATTTGGGGTCGCCGCGGAATTCGACCTAAACAGCACCTCAGCGAGGCGCGGCCTGGAGCAGTCACTCTCATGGAACGCCGGGCTCATGCCGATCGATGCGAAACCTTGCCACCTGATTTGCCTGACTATATGGGTGCGCTAATCGCTCTTCTCATTTATCGAAATTCTTACACCGAACAGACTTGATGATCGAGGTAGACACTGCTGTTTGATAACTGCGCATGACTTCTAAATCTCCCAGGCCAAAGACAAAGAACAAGCGGTCCTTCATTTGTACAGGATCTACGACTTGCATCCAGTTGTCCATGGTAAATTATTTTAGCACAGTTCAGACCACGGAACCTCACGTTTATTTAGAATCTTTACGGCCGCCTGATGAAAACCCAACCAAGGAAACCAAGGGTCGCAAATCTTCAAAAAAGACCGCGGCCAAAAGCTCTAAATAAAACTCTGAATATTGAAGCACATAATTGACTGCTGTACATTTTTTGCTGCAATTGTATATCAGGAACTAGCCATCTAGGGGATGCATGAGCTCTTGGACGCTACTTAGGTATTTCGCCCACTCCTCCCAGCTATAAATTGTGTCAGTCAAGGCGCGGCAACTCTGAGTGAGGCTCAAAACGCACTCGTATCCTGGAGGGATCTCAGTAAGCAGGGCGGGATCGTGGTGTGGATCTGCGGTTCATCAATAGCGACTCCCAAACCCCCGAATTAAAACTTACAGTCAGGAGTCGGATAAAGATGGGCCTGATTGGACGCAACCATCGGGAGTCCCGAGATGTTATGAGGTTGTTCGAACTCAGACGGCAGCGGGGGTTCAAGTGAAGTTGAAGTCCCTTCCCAGTTGAAAGGTTCGTACACAGGTAGGCGACCCAAGTCTTCCGAATGCATGGGAAGCGTGAAAGAAAGATCGATATCGGGGTAATATTGTGAACCAGCGTGTGAAACATAATCGAAACTCGGGGCGTCGATCTGGTTCAAATCTGGCTCGCCGGTGTGAGTGATGGGTGGTGGTTCACCATAATCGTCCTGTCGTCCACGCTTCAAAGGATTTGGGACAATTGGCCAGTCGACGTGCATCGCGCTCATGAGTTCTGTGAGCATATCGCTACAGGCACCGATAAGGATAAGGCTGGCAGAAATTGAACCACACGTACTGCTGCCGACCAGCGACCTGCCAACGGCATTCATACATGCCAAGAATTCGCAGGCATGTTTCCAAGTCCTGGAGACACTTTTGAGGGTCGGTAGAATGGCCTGCTAAGCGCCCAGCTTGGAATACGTTCATAAGAAGGAATACCCCCGAGTCTGGCGTTTAGTTCCTCAGCGCTGCGCACAACGAATGGTGAAACCAAAAATATACCGAAGATGGCATTCTATCGGGAGCGCAGAGATGAGAAGGATTGCGTGTGTTGAAGAAAATAAAAATAATACCAGAACATGAGGATTACCCAGGAAATATCCCAGTCTACGGGATGCGACATCCATAACATGACTGCCGAAACATTAACCACCACATAAAATCTCATTATACTACTCACCTGCAGCACCGCGCAGAGTTGGCGCAGATGGCAAGCGATGGATAAATCTGATACGGTGAACAACGAGCTGTAACATGGTGAAAAAATTGCGTACATGTGATGGGGATGTCTTGTTAGTCACAAACAGACGATGGACTTGTATTTGAGCTACATAAAACGAGGGTCATCGGACAGAGTCTGTAACAAGGATGGTAATACCCGCCTTGATAATAACAAGCGTAAAGGGTCGCGGATTGGGCCGCAAAAATTGGATCCTCCATGTACGGATCCCATCTCACTATAACCGTGAGCTGAATGACCCCCCCAAAAAAAGGGATACCGTACAGTGGTCAGGCATTGAATCGATCCAGGTGTTGAGGGCAGAACTGGAAAGTAGTTCGTTAAAGAACATAATGATAAGAAAAACGAACGAACTCGAGTTCCTCTACCACCCCTTGTATCCATCCTTCGGGTTTCTTTTCTTTTCTGACTGAGTACTGCGAAAAGGAAGGAAAAGGGACATTTATAAGAGGGGATGCACCATAGTTTGTTCAACTTACAATCGTCTGCTGGGCCATCCCGATTATCTCGATCAACTTCATGTACATCACCACATGCGTCATGACTGAAGGTTTTCCTGGCGGCTGCTTGAAAGCCAGGGAAGGATCCGCGGGCTCCCAAAACTCGTCGTCGCACTCCACCGGGTAGTCAAGGTCGTAGCTAGCACCGATCAGACTGTGTCTGTAATAGACAAAAACACTTACTCGCTGGAGCACGTTGCTCGAGGCCGCCCACAAATTGTGCTCGCAAGCGTGTCAATCGTAATCAAACACCCTGATATCCAACCATAAGATACAACCACGCCAAATAAAGGACCGATACTCACAGAAGGCCCGCTTCCATTGTTCGTCCAGGATCCTATCGTCGTAACGGTTTTTTCGATGAACCCCGACGTCTTGCGCATAGCGCACCCCAGCGCCGGCAAGAGGCCAACAGCCCTCAGGGACAGACGATCCTTGAAGATAAAGCACATACATCTGTGGGGGAGGTTAGCGCGGCTACGAGCCATGTAAGAATCGTACACAGATAAGCTGTATCTCGTAAAGCGTCGCAGTCTTGGTTAGACGTGTGCGAATTGGCTGCAACTGTCGGAAATATCGCCACCCAGCACTTAATGTTGTATCTGTTCCGTGCAATAGAACGCGAGGGTCATCGATATGCTTTGCTGCGACTGCGCACACGGCAAGAACGGTCGATCCAAATTGGCGATCGACGAAGTGCAGGCCGGCGGTAATGCCCTTCTCGAAGGTAGGCCGATGGAGGAGGCCAAACAGGATATTAACGCGCGCGAAATAAATCGAAATGAGACTTTGCAGAAGGTCTCCCTCTGGGAATATTAATGGAGGGAGCACCTCTTTGGGGGCGAAGTGTTCGTGCTCCCACTTCAAAATATGAGTATGTTGAAGATGAGGTAAATGGCAAACGCACGGAGCAGTCCCAGAATTGGGGTCTTCGCGTAGGAGGAAGGAGCTCTCTTGTACAAACTTCATCCTCGGCGTGCTGTTTCTTGACATCAATAGCGGCTTTGATAAGTTCAACATGGCTGGATTTGCCAAAGAATCGGTTGCGGTCCGAATCCAAGATAAATCGTTCGAAGCGCTCGGTGAGTACTCCATTGACAAACAGATCATCATCTTCGCTCTGTACTTCGTTTTTAAGATGGTCGGTCGGAGGGCTGGAGGAACTGTCCGAGTATGATGAAGAATGTGACCGTCGGCATGCGGACAATTCTTTCTCTAGACTGCGAGCATAGTGGGAAACAAGGAGAAGAACATGGTGAATATCCGCTGCAGCGATATAACTGGTCGACTGGGAGACAATGGCATCGACGTGTGCTTGTGGTGTTTTATTACGAGACTCTTGCGAAGATTCGGGGGCCTTGTGGTGGGACATTCAGCTCCAAATCCTGCCAGAAATCAAGAGGGCACGTACTTTGGGTATAAATGCGTTACTGTGGGTACATTCCGAGTTGAAAGCAATACAGTTGGAGCACCTGTGGAGCCAACGCGTTATTGCGAGCGTATATTTTGAAGTTTAGGTGGTTTACCGGTTATTAGGCATCGCCGAACTGTCGCCTAGAGTGGATTCCAGTTGAAGGCTCTGTACAATAAATTTACATCGACTCACATCTGACTGCAGTGAACGGTGAGAAGGATAGTCAAATAGCTAAAGAGTAGATGCAAAAGTTAAACTCACCTTTTCTCTGTTTGCATATGTCGCAAGAGCCCCGCAGTCGCCTCCGCTTGGATCCTGGTGCAGGTAGCTCTGCCATGGAGGAGGAAGAGGAGGAGGAGGAGGGTATAATTCTGTTTAAACACTGAGTGGGAGACGGGATGTGACTATGCTTGTATGTGTAAGGACATGATGATCAACACTGATCGATCGTTACCGTCCGGCGTCCGGCAGCCATTTCCTAAACGGTATTCCGAGGCACACACATTGCACCAAGGGGCTGTCACCGGCGGTGCAAGACCCGAAAGGATTTGACTGTTTTTTAAAACCTCGCTGCTATTCTAGCGCACAACAGGAGAAAAATCAGGGCTCATTGTTTAGAATATCTTCTTGCATTCACCCACTGCCAAATAATTTTTCTGGGTGCCAAAATCGTGTCGCTGCAAAATCCCGTCGGGTCCTGCACTGCCACCTTCCCTAAGGGAGTGGATTTGGCCGAGAACGCCGGTGACAGCCCCTTGCATTGCACAGCTTCCATTATAAGAAAATCTTGAATTTGGCGGTTTTTGTCTGCCACTTTTTTAAAATTTTCTAATGCTTATGGACACGCGTTTTTCAACAGTAGTGAACATTTTCCGTCTTTTTTGGTCGACAATTTTGGCAAAATTTTGTCCGCCATGCCGGCTTGGCCTCGAAAGGGATTATCATGGGTCCTTCAGCCCCACATTTCACATCATGTAGCCCGTCGGCCACCACAGTACTGAATGCATCCTCATCCTCCGACGGAGTCCGTCGATAATTTGATGAGAGCTCATGTTTGATGCAATCCCCGTAGTATTTTCAATGTTCTGACTCTATGACATGTTTTTAAATCTATGTAGGCCATCTGGTGCAAAACACCACATTGTTTGAACCAGGTTTGAACATGCCTGGACCTCACTAGACCGCATTTGTCTCAAAAGTGGCCCAGAATCCTACATCATCCAATATGACATATTTTCACAGATTCCTTTCTACCACTAATTCCGTACGAATTAGCCTGAATTATCTAGCATGGTTTCATCCAAATCCATGAAAATTTGACTGAGTTATGGGTAATTATTTGAAAACATCCCAAAAGAGAAGTTTTCTGACCGCGCCTTCGGTACTGCCAACGGCTGTAAGGAGCAGTTTAGGCAATTAATTCAAGCCTCAGCCTGTGACTAAACTAATAGTTTCGGGAACATTTGGCCGAAAAGGTACCCGAAATGTGTAGTTTAGGTCCGAAGAATTAATTTCGGGGCTACTGAAACTAACTTTTTCAGCCTTACCTATATCTGCACCTAAACTTGCCGTCTCGCACTCAGTTTCCTCTTAGCTGATTCCATCTGATTTCCAGTGTGAATATATACTTAACTTGAAAGCAGAGGACGCTCGCGGCTTGCCACGCGAAAAAAAGAAAATTGGTTGAAGCCTCAATTGATGTTTTTCAAATATTTGAAAAAAATAATATGAGCCTTTTAATGTCGTCCTCCCGGCTCTATGACGCCGCGCATGAGACGCGGATAATGTATTGATCCCAACCTACGAAGGCATGCGGAATTCGAAGCAAACATTGATGCCGCAATCAAAACAACAAGACCGTCACTCGGAAACGAGTCGGAATAGGTCGGAATTACCATTTAGCAAAAGGAGAGTTGAACTTCAGAGCTCAAGATCTGCACATCAGCAATGCCGAGTCCAAACGTAAACAATGAAATCTCATGAAATTTACATGAAACCGGCGCTGTTCTGCAGCCCATTCTTGCTGCGACGACCCGCACCACCATCCCTTGTCTTCGGGGTACCCACCAATGCCATAGAGAGGTAGTAATGGTCGATTACCATATTACGCGTTTCATAAGTCGCAGGGGTGTACGTTTTCGCACGGGGCCCAGAAGCGTATCTCGTCACAATGTCCACTTTTTGCCGAAGGAGCGGCTCATATCCGTGTGGTTTGAAACCGGTAGCTTGAAATGGAAAGACGAGGACCGCGTACTGGAGACGTCCTCAGTACCACTTGATAACATGCACCATTACGAGCTCCTCCATACCTCAACGAGAAAGTCAACCACGTCGGTTGAAGGTTGCAGAGTTGGCCTTAGATGAATTTCTCCCATGAGCTGGCGTCGTGAGGACGTGTCCGTAGCCGCGCCTTCTGTCGACGCCCAAAATACAGCTTGGCCGCATGGTGACAACGCATCAAGACCAAGTCCTCTACGAGAGACATCATTAGTGCTTGATCTGGTGAGGCGCTCCAAGTAGACCAAGGTCGCTGTCGGGGATGCTAATACATCGAGCGCCTGTGTATTAGCTGTCTCCATCGTCAGAGCGCACGGAATAGATGAACTTCTTGTGTAACAAAGCTAGAGGAGACTGATAAGAACGGAAAGATGGTCCATTAAATTCACTGACGGGTTTCGCAAGGGACAACTGGCCAATACTCAGTTGATTCGACAACATCTAAGGGAACAGCAGCTCACCGTGCACTTCACATCAGTTGCGATAACCGAAAAAAGTAGACCAGACATCGAAAATGACGGTAAGTTTTGCCAACCCTCTGGATCCGCTTCTGGGCCCAGCAGAGGGCTGTTCTCTTGGTACGCAAGTTGTCGCAGCATCGAAGGAGGATCTGGTTGGCGCATGGAAAAATATCCGAATGCGCAAACCCGTCTATCAACATTGGTTTGAGCGTTCGAGGGTTATAAAACGCGACGCACTTATCGTCCTGCCTCAGCTTTCCTCGCATTATGCGGAGTTCCACGGAATATTCAATACTGAAATTTGCAGCCCGCTCCACAAATGTGTGCGGAAGATCGAATGGCTTGCCGTCTTTTGAGGTTGAAGTCGATGGAATTTCAATACTGAACGGCCAGGCATATTCTCCCTTGAGTTTACCGCTCTTTTCCCCAGTTTTAGGGTCTCCCTCGGCAGTCGACCATAATGCTGTCTTTTTCTCGAATATCGAAGTTCGGACTTCGGGTATGCCTCCGCTGACAATTTCCGCCTTAACCTTCAACAAAAAATATTGGCCCTAAATATAAGTTATGGAGGGTAATATACTAACCGAGACAGCGACTGCTTGGATTGCTTCCCCAGTCTGAAGTGTCAACGACACGGAGCCCGTGAGATTAGAGCCAGCAACAACGGTTGGGATGGTCTTGGCGAGCCTGGGATCACCATGTACGACAAGTGTCGCCCACGGCTTCCCGCTACGATTCTTAATGTCGTACGAGAACTTCTGAGGTTCTGCGTTCGCCTGGACTACTGGTAATGGAGGCGACCGTCGGCCGCTGTATACCGGCAGTTCATCGGACTGGCTCGAATGCAGCAGTGACTCAAGAGCGGAGCCGTCGTATGAGGGGGCAGAGCCTTCGTATGAGGGCGGATTCATGGTCTCTGACAACATGTCTTCAAGTTGTTCATGTCATGCCGTCGCGCGCGCTATCTGCTATCATATCATGATAGATTAACGACCTAGTCCGACCCGAAAATCCGATCAGACAAGCTTGAAACAACAGTTCGTCTTGTCTCTGAACCACGATGTCTAATTCATTCCAGCTCTGCGCCATCCAAAACTCGAGATCCAGTAATAATTCAATTCCATCTCTTTCAACCGGCCTTAGCTCGACAACAACCTCTCCGCATTCCCAGTGTATATATCTTTGATCTCTTTCTCCCCGAATAGCTTGGGGAGCTCCGTCTCTATCGCCTGCAGCAGCTTCTCTGCCCCGACCCACGCTGTAAATGGGACGTCGCTACCGTAAACCAGTCTGTCGCTCGTTATCCACCTCAAAATGTGGTGGATCTGGCTTGGCATCGACACGCCCGCAAGATCGAAATAGAACTGTCGCGCAAACATCTCCTTCACAATAGGCGCGGTGATAGTCTGCACGTTGCGTGCAGTGTAGCTGCTCATGTTCCATGTTGAGAACATGAACACGCGGTCGAGAATGCTGGGGAGCGCGGTGCCGCAGTGTGGAATCACGAAGGTGATATTTGGGTGTGAGGCGGCGGTGCCGCTCAGGAGGAGGTCGATGAAGGTGCGTGTGCTGTCGAAGAAGAACTCCATCATGGGGATCATGTACGCGTCGGCGAGCGGGGCGGAATCAAGCATCCGTTTCGGTGTTGGGTCGCCGTGGTGACATGCGCGCGCGATACAGGGTGCAGTGGGGTGCACGAAAACCGTGGCACGACGTTCCTGGAGCTTGGCGTAAATGGGTGCGAGCTTCGGGTCCCCGAGGTACAAACCGTGGTGGTTCGATAGAACAACGAAACCGTCCGCGTTCAGGTGGTCGAGAGCGTAATCAATTTCCAGGAGACTGCTTGCGATGTCGGGGAGCGGAAGCGATGCAAAGAAGCCGAACTTCGTGGGGTGCTTGCGCTTCAGATCGGCCGCAAACTCGTTCATTTCCCTCGTAACCTCTCTTCCGAATTCGTCATCTCCTGGGATCAAGTGGGTACCGGGTGATGAGCAGCTGAGGATTGATTTTGAAATGTTATTCTTCTCCATGAATGCGAGGTGGTCTTCTGGTGTCCATCCCTACGTTCATGAAGGTCAAGTCAAGTACGCGCTATCTGAGCCAAGTACCACGTACCACGGTCCACGGTAAGCCATCGGGTCCCGGAACGTGGCCTGCTTTTATCAACGCTTCTCTGTACGCAGGACTCAGATAGTGAGTGTGGACGTCAATCTTTGGGGCGGACATTGCAGTGGGTAAGTATGTATTGTCTTGCCATTCCTAAGGTCGCGCTATTTGTATTGACGGGGCCATCGACCCACATGGAACTCCAGATCACGCATGATAGATGTTTAGTGTTTTCCGAATCCGAATCCGAGCGGGGGGTCGCCGAACGGCGTCCGAGTCCGAATCCGAATCTCCGCTGACCGTCCAGGAACATGTCATGATGCCCGAATTCCTGAATCGAAGTTCGAAGTTTCCAAATGCGGGTCGATATTGATGATGGCCGGATAGAGAGATTCTTTGTCTGTCGGACCTCGGTGTTGGTCATAGTAGAATACCGACCCCCGCTCAGGCTAGAACTCCTCGACCAAAAGTTCTCCCACTACAATCCAACTTGGCACTTTCAATTTCCCAGGCTCCGCCGTGACAACCCCCCCAGTTCGATTTTTCACCCAGGAATACTTGATAGTAATTTAGCTAAACCATGACTGCCTCGTGCTTTAGCCTCCTCTCCTTTTTACCGTCGCGATGGCAAAGGCGTTTGCCAAGCTCGCTACCAGGGCGCGCAGAATATCCGAAATCGGACTTGGATGTCGCGGCAATAAAAGCCGCCTGTTTCCTACCAAAGAAACATGTAGGTCAATGACAGTCTTTTCTTTCACCTAGATTGGCTTCATGAATGGACAGGTGCTCGCAACTTTCTCCGCCAGCCCAAGAAATGCTGACACATTTAGTATCATCTTCATATGTAAGTCCTTTTTGTTGTCATCTTACCCCGGTCTACCGAGGTCCCGGCACCACCCCGGTCGGGTCAATCAACAATTTAAATGCAGATGTCGTACTGACGGCATGAGCATGGCAATCCCGAGAGAAATCGTAACTTCCAGTGAACAGAGCTCATGCTGTTTACAGTTCCTGGTATCCAGAAGAGCGGATGAAATTTGTCTCGTGGTGAATTTCTTTGCAGCAACTGTGGAAGCCTGCGCCCGCCAGCATCAGAGACCCCAAGCCCAAAAGGCAAGGTAATCAACAACTAGTTGACTGCCGGCGGACTAGATATGGTATGCTGTAAGCCAGCAGGCTTACAGACTGCCATCCTTGATTAGACTACTCTACGCCAGGTATTGTCGGCATATGAAATATCTCGCTCAGAGACGAGATTTCATTATAATCGGTCCTTCACCTGCAGTCAGACTGACGGGCTCGTGGAGTGATGTGGAAGATAGTTGTAGACATGGCGGTGGGAAGAAGGATCTGTACGGGTGGATTCCTTACAGATACGAATTTATTCCCTACGAGGGGAGGTCCTATTGCTCCGTGGTCTCAGCGCAAGGCATTATGAATTTCCTAATATGGCGGAAGGATGAGAAGGTTTGGCTATGTTTGGAGAGCTGACGCGGCAGGAAGCGAAAAAATGGTCCTTCAAACCAGTCTGCTCGCGTGGACCGTCAAGCTGAACAATGGCGCAGTAGTATCACAGAGTTTGAAGTGGTGCTGATATAATGGTAGTTGTTGATTCGTCCACATCGTCGGCCGCTGAAAATATGAACTGTAATTCAACCAACGGCGGGCATGGTTGGAAAGGGGGGACACTAAATCAAACCAGCTAGACAAGCATGGACCTTTTAACCAAGAACGCAACCACGCACAAGTAGTATACATCAAGCACCAACGCCCGAGTTCTCGTTTCCCTCTATCCAAACACCTAAACAGCCTCGGTGTCCTTGCCAGCAGTGGCATCGGCACTGGCTCCCTTGCCAGGGCCATCGGCGTTCACGGCCGTATTGGGCTGTTCGTCGGGGAAGTCGAGCAGCGACTCCAGATGCGCGAGCGTCGCCTGCAGAGGCGGAATGCTAGTACAGCGTGTATCGGTTATCATTAACGAAAGCACTGCGCACCCTCCCGGCCGCGCTGAGCTCCGGCCCAGCAGTAGCGTCCTCCTCGTCGGCATCTTGGAACGCGTCTTCGTCGGCATCATCGTCCTCCTGGGTGTCTGCTTCCGGGAAGACGAACGCGTCGTCGGGGTCCTCATCCTCGTCGGACGGCGTGGCCTTATCCGGGTGCAGCGCGGCGCACTTAGAGAGCGCCTCGAATATCGGGTCCACTGTGCCAGAAAAAAAAAAGGAATCAGTGCGGGAAGCGAAGCGCCAAAATTGTAAATTGAAAGAAGAGGGAAGGCTCACACGACGCTGCATCTTGTGGGGCGAGCCACAGCTCGCACATGTCCCCCATCTCATCATTCGCCGCGGCGCCCTCCGGCTCGCCCGCGTGCTCGTCCAGTTGGCAGTATATCGACGCGCCGTGCGCCCCGGCGCGCGACACCGCGTGCAGCGTGATGGCAGGGTACTCGATCTGTATGCCGCGCCCCGTAGCATCGGACATGAACACCAGCACGCTATAAGAATGTCGCAGGAGAAATGCGTGAATAATAGATAAACTTCTCGAGAATCGCGAACGAGGAAAATGATGGCAATAATAATAACCTTTCGAGCACGAAGAGCGTCCCCTGCGTCGCGTCCTCGGCGGAGAAGCCCGCTAGCGGGGGATCGAGCGTCGCGGAGACGTGTTCCTCCTTGTGCCGCAGGACCGGCGGGATGTCCGAGAAGGATACGGGCGTCTGCGCCGCGATTACTTTGTGCTCGTCCCGCGAGATGAAGTGCGGGAGGCTGGTGATTAGGATCGCTGAAGGCATGGCGGTGGACCAGTCGCAGATTTTTCAAGAATGAAAAAAAAGTGTGGTTTGAACTGAACGAGGCGATGTTGGGGCGTGTTGCGGTGAGGCTTCTCGTTCACGCACTGGTAAATAACCCATGTGTTTAAAGTAAGTAAAATTCCGTCATCCGAGCTTTTAGAAAGCGGTACTATTCAACAGGCACTCTACCTCGTTTACTGAAATGGTAAACCGACAAAGGGCGTGAAGTTCACGCGCTTTTAAAAGTATCACGGCGAACGCTAACTTCTAAGTAGCCATAGGACTCCTAGGAGCAAGCTCGCAGGCATGGTGTCGCTGAACCCCTTGGGCAGTCTTTATCATCACAAACCTGCCCGTTCCCCGTCCATCCGGGGACGCACGGCGTAGCACCCTCTTCGCAGCGTCGAACAGGGCGACGCTGGCGTTTGCAACCAGGGTGATGCGGCAAAGGCTCTTCATGCTCGCGAGTGCCGCTTCGACATTCTGCAAAATTATTGTAGCCAGCTATTTGCTATATAGAACGCGACTCACGGCAGAGATGCGCCAAAGCGGCGGGATTTCGACGAGGTTCGGCAGGTGCGTGGCGAGCTCTGGGTAACTAGTGGTGAACAGGGAGACACACGGCGGGAGGCTCCGCACCTATTAGTTGGGCGTCCCAAAAATCGTGGCACTTGAACGTGCGGAGATTCGGGGCACAGTAGGCGATGCGCTGAATCGTGACGTGGTTTGGGATCCGGCCGTTTATGTGCAGATTCTCGACGTGCGGGCAGCACTGGAGGAGGGCGATCGCGTCCCGGTGAAGCACGAGCGTGCGCACGGAAGGGAATACGGGCTGCCCGGTGCGGAGGGTCTGGACGAAGGGCACGGGCGGGGGATTGTATCTGTACGGCTCGACCGGGATCGTGATGATTTGGATCGTCTCGAGGTTCGGCAGCTGGGTGAGGCAGCGCACAAATTCGGGGTGCACGGTGATTTGGGACCACTCCGTGAGCGCAACGGAGGCGATTCTAATAGAGTCCGAAATTGGTATATACTACACAGGAAGGCGCGGTCGAAACACGCACTTGACGAGCGGGGCAAGCTCGGGGTTGCGGATGGTGACGACCTCGGCTTGGCGCACGAGCTCTGTCGCGAGCTGCCTCGCGACACGGGGCGACGCGACGACGTCCCGGTGCGAGCGGCGCGTGGCCTCCTGGTGGCCTTTGGCGCTCGCGCAGACCTCGAGCCGCGCCCAGGCCTGCGCGTGGAACACGCTGCGCAGACGCCGGCAGGTCTCCGACAGCGCGCGGACGGCGTCGAGGCGCTCAAAGTATTCGGGCCCAAGCACGGACGTAGCAGAACATGGCACGGGGACGGATTCAAGATGGGCCACTATTTCGAGGAGGGTCTCGGTGGCGAGCGAGGGGAGGCCAGTGGTATTTACCGGGCCAATTGGCCGAGGACGTTGAGGGTCCGGGGGTCTGTCCCGAAGTTTACGACGTTGTGCCATAATTTCTCTCTCTAAATTTGAGCTCGTTGCCTGAATTTATTAGCTTGCAATTGCAGTCGAACTTGTTGTGTCCAGGCCAACGAGAAGACTTGAATATTGCTTGCGGTGGTGTAGCAAAGGCAGTAATGGATGCCTAAAGTCGTTAAGCAGCAATAATTTGTTGTGAAGGTGGAAGTAGAAGAGAAAGGGGCCCTGGTCACGATCACGTCGTGACTGCGGAATACCGTCACCTATTGATCTGCAATTGCTACTTGCTTTCCTCCCACATCGCCAACAGATTTCTCTTTCTTTGAGGTAGTATTATCATGGCTGTAACAACAGACGCCACCCCGCCAGTTGCTGAAGCGCCGGCCAAATCCGAACCCAAACCAGAGAGCCCAACTCCAGTCATTGCTGCGGCGACTTCCACGTCTCCTGGTCTCTCTGGTGAAGGAACGGAAACCCCTGCGGCACCGGTAGCATCAACCCCTACGCCGGAAGTATCAGTCCCGGCAGCATCGACTCCTCCCCCTGCCTCGACAGAAGCAGCGGCACCAACCACTGCGGTCGCTGAGCCCACGCCGGCACCTGCTCAACCCAGAGACATGGTCGCAGATGCGCGGCTCGTCGTTCTGCGTGCAATGTTCCCCGACTTCGACGACTCACTGCTGTACGCACGGTCACTCTTTGCTGTGTTCCACCGCTGATGGGATGGATAAATAATAGACAATCCGTGCTCGACTCCGTAAACGGGAACTCCGACCGCGCTATCGATGCCCTCCTCGGGATGAGCGACCCGGACTTCCAGAGCGACCAGCCGCAGGCGCAGCAGCAGCAGGCACCGCAGGCTAGTTTGGTTTTATATCTATTTATATCAATGATTAATCGATGAGTGTGATACTTCTGCAGACACAGGAAGAGCTGGACGAGCAGCTCGCGCGCACTCTGATGCTCGAGGACCAGCGCCAGGAGCACGCATGGCGCGCGCAGCAGGCCCCGGCGCGTCCTGAACCACGCAGGCGCGGCTCGGAGCCCGGCGCACCGGAAAAGGACACGATGCAAGAGTTCCAGGAGCAGTTCAACAAGTTCGCTGAGAGTACGCTTGTCTCCCCTCTTCTTCGATTATTTTCCTAACGACTTATTTTTCTTTTGCAGCCGGGAAGAAGACCTTTGGGACGCTGTTCTCCAAGGTCAAGGCCAAGATCCAGGAGTTCGACCAGCCGGCTGCGGGACAGTCTTCTGCGGAGGCACCGCGCGGTTCGGGCGGGGACACGTATCCGTATGAGGCGAACCAGAACCCGTATCCTGCGCGGACTACTGCGGCGCAGCAGCAGCGCCAGCAGGAGCAGGCGCAGATGCCGGCCTACTACGACCCTAACGCTCCCTCCCAGACGACGCCGCCGTCGAGTGCCACCGCCGCGGGGTACGACGTGGGTAAGTCGTCTTCAGCCATCCTCGCTATCGGATGCTTATAATAATACACTATATCAGAGCCCGCGTCGATGACCGTGCCCTCAAGTCCCCCCAAGACGAACACCGGGGCGCCCCCGATTGACGGCGGTACGTCACTCGTCCAACTATCCACTTCTCCTTAGCCCAATAGCTTTTCTGTAGGCAAGCTCGGCATGCTCCCGAAGCGGCCCGTATCGCTCTTGCGCACGCAGTCGCCGCCGTCGGGCCCGCACTCGGGCGCACCGCCGAGCAGCGACGACGAGCTGGAGTATGCTGAGAACCCGTTTGAGGAGCGCAAGAAGTGAATATTGGGTTGAAAGTGGATTTGGATGTATTAATTAGCCGCTGGACGAGGACGATTTCTTGTTTATGGAGTATTGTAATTGAGGCTTGGGGTTTATATGTACCCTACCATTTTCATCGGCTAAAGAGGCTGCACTGCCACACCGACGCCTACTTCCCGAAATGTCACCGTACGATCCAAGTAAATGGATTGAACAGCTCATGGGCTGCCAGCACCTGCCCGAGGCGGACATGAAGACGCTCTGCGAACACGTCCGAGCGCTGCTCATGGAGGAGAGCAACATCCAGCCGGTGCAGAGCCCGGTAACCATCTGCGGCGACATCCACGGCCAGTTCTGGGACCTCCTCGAGCTGCTGCGCCGCGGCGGGCCCGTCCCGGAGACGAGCTACATCTTCATGGCGCGTGGCGTACCACCCGCGTAGTATCTAGATTCTCCACTGAGACTGCGTGCGTTTCAGGGCGACTTTGTCGATCGCGGGCACTACAGCCTGGAAACCGTGTCGCTGCTGCTGGCGATGAAGGCGAGGTGCGTGGGTCTGCTCTGTGCGCGCTGCGCTTGTCGACAGGATGGGCAGGTATCCGGACCGCGTAACGCTGCTGAGGGGGAACCACGAGAGTCGGCAGATCACGCAGGTGTATGGCTTTTATGGTGCGTCGGCGGCAAAGTGCAACGGGCGTATCGCAATGAATGATGACGCAGACGACAGACGAGTGCCAGCAGAAGTACGGCAGCGCGACGGTGTGGAAGGCGTGCTGCAACGTCTTTGACTTTCTGAATATCGCTGCTGTGCGTCCACCATATAGTCTTTAAAATATTACAGCACTGAAGGCCACACAGATCATCGACGGCGAGACACTCTGCGTGCACGGCGGGCTGTCCCCAGACATCCGCACGCTCGACCAGATCCGCGTCCTCTCGCGCGCGCAGGAGATCCCGCACGAGGGCGCGTTCTGCGACCTCATGTGGTCTGACCCGGACGACGTCGACAACTGGGCCGTCTCCCCGCGCGGCGCGGGCTGGCTCTTCGGCGGCAGCGTCACGCGCGAGTTCAACCACATCAACGCGCTGCGCCTCATCGCGCGCGCGCACCAGCTCGTCAACGAGGGCTACAAGCACATGTTCGACGAGCAGCTCGTCACCGTGTGGAGCGCGCCGAACTACTGCTACCGCTGCGGGAACATGGCTGCCATATTGACGATCACGGAGAGCGGGACGAGCGAGTTCAAGGTGTATGGCGCGGCGGAGGAGAACGAGCGCGACAAGGGGATGCAGACGAGGCGAATGGTTAGTGTGTTTTTTCAGGCTGTTTTGCTTCTGCTTATTGTGTTTTGCAGAGCACTGTACCATATTTTGTTTAGATTTATTATTTATTACGATGGCCCGGTCTCACACTGCCTTTTTACCTCCGGCTTGCTGTCCTTGAGTCTTTCGTTGTACTGCGCCAGTGCGCCGCTCTCGCCCGTGTTTATCCGACAACACTCTCTCATATTCAGGGCTCATCTCTGTTCTGCTGGTGGCTTCCGTGACTCCCGAGGATCGGGATACGGAGGTAGGTATATTCCGACGCGGTTCCACCCGGAGTTACTTGTTTAGAGATTCAAGCTTCAAGCCGCGGCCTCACGTTTCAGCTAGGATGATCTAAGTCGCAGTCTCTGGTGCCCACGGTCATCTTCGGAAAAGTACCTTATGGGAATCAAGGTTGGCAAAGTATTTAGTCATGGCGCAAGAGAGCGTGGGGTGCCGGCGCTTCCTGACACAAGGGCGAATTGCTTAAAATCGCTCGCGACTTGCTCGTTATGCGTTAACTTTTGCCATGGCTTGGCTCCTAAACTTGTTCGCTGTCCTCACGCTAGGGAGCACATTTTGCGGCGGCGTGATCGTCAAGCACGTCGAGGACCTGCCCAAATCGCAGTTCGATTTTATCGTCGTCGGAGGTGCGCACGTCTGGCCACATGCCTATCGTGTTCCCTTTTCTAATTGAAAAAAGGCGGGGCGGCCGGAAATGTCGTTGCAAACCGGTTGTCAGAAAACAAAGATTATTCCGTGCTGGTATTAGAAGCCGGTGGCTCGTGCGTCCCGTCCAGTTCCTAGTAAATTATCTTCTGTTCAAACAACATCACGATTTACCCGCAGCGATGCCGATATCTTGGATGTCACTGTTCCCTTCTATTGCTCACGCGCAACGCCGAACACGGCCCAGGACTGGAACTACACCCTCACCCCGCAGGCCGCCCTGAATGGCCGCACGCTCAGTTTCGGCCGGGGATTCATTCTGGGGGGGAGTAGCTCCGTCAGTGAGTTCTTGGACTATTAATCTCTGCTATGTACACACCGTCCTCAACCTGATGTGTTAATGAGACTGCATGGTGTACACACGCGGGTCGAGGGAAGACTTTGACCGCATCGCACGGGCGAGCGGTGATGCGGGTTGGTCTTGGGACGGGCTGGTGCCGTATATGCGCAAGGTGATGGTTTAAATAACGAGTGGAAGCCGCCGCCGCGTCTAACGAGCGGAAAATAAAATAGAGCGAGCGGTTTGGTCCGGCCGCGGACCACCACGACACCACCGGGCAATTCGACCCCGGCGTGCACGGATTCGACGGTATCTCGTCCGTCTCTCTCGCGGGGTTCCCGAGCGCAATCGACTCGCGGATCATCAAAGCTACGGATCAGCTCCCGGAGTTTCCCTTCAACCTAGACATGAACTCGGGAAATCCGCTGGGTGTCGGTGTGTGCGGGATTAATCGATCCTGCCAGCTGTTCAAGTTATAAATTTAGGTTGGCTGCAATCGACGATCAAGAACGGTTCTCGAAGCAGCTCGGCGACATCGTATCTTGCCCCGCAGTTTGTCAATCGTCCGAACCTGCACGTCCTGCTGAACGCACGCGTCACACGAGTACTGCAAACCAATGCCGGAGTATTCCGTACCGTTGAATTTGTGCAAAAAGGTAACTGTTGTGCGTTTTCCCGGGCATGCGGATTAAACTCAAGGTGGCTCAGGAAAACGGTTCACCCTCACCGCTAAAAAGGAAGCTATTCTTTCAGGGGGGAGCGTAGGCACCCCCAGCATCCTGTTGCATTCGGGGATCGGCAACGCCTCGACGCTTGCGTCGGTGGGAATCAAGCCCCTGCACGACCTTCCTTCGGTGGGTCAGGGCCTCTCTGACCACGTCGCCGTAGACATCGCCTGGCTCGTCAACTCGACGGACACGTATGAGAAGGCTGCCCGAAATGCCACCCTCGCTGAGGCGGAGCTCGCGCAGTGGCGCGCTTCTCGAACTGGGCCCCTGGTCGACAGCCCCATGAGCCATATCGCGTGGTTGCGCATCCCCGACAACTCCTCCATTTTTACTGGCCACGCAGATCCCGCTGCGGGCCCTAATACGGCGCACTACGAGCTGGTCATATCCAACGGCCTCGCGGGCCCACCGCCCCAAATCGGAAACTTCCTCTCGATGCTCGTCCTGCTTGTGAGCCCCGTCTCTCGTGCGTATTCGATTGGATATTCGAATCCCGCACGCACTGACCTTGCTGAGTAGGCGGCGCCATGACCGTGAACAGCAGCGACCCCCTCGCGCCGCCCCTCATCAATGCCAACATCTTTGGGTCGCAACTCGACCTCGCCATGATGCGCGAGGCCATTAGAGGCGCCTTCCGCTTCACCGCAGCGCCGGTGTGGGCCGACTACATCATCGCCCCCACCAGTTTCGAGAGCTCCATCTCCGATGCGGATCTGGACCGCTTCATCCGCGATAATGCGGTTTCAGGCTTGCATGCCGTCGGCACCGCGAGCATGTCGCCCGAGAGCGCGAGTCACGGCGTGGTGGATCCGGACCTGCGCGTCAAAGGGCTAGCTGGGCTGCGCGTCGTGGATGTTTCCGTTCTACCTTTTGTCCCTGCTGCGCACACGCAGGCGGCGGCGTACGCCGTTGGCGAGAGAGCCGCGGATTTGATCAAGGAAGCCTGGAATTAGGTCTAGATGTGTACTTCCATTGACTTAGACTGACCCGTACTTGCAAGATATTATTATATTTTCTTTTATTTTAAAAACATTTGTTGATTAGGTTTTTGGTTGAAACTTGAAAGTGAACATGCCGAACTCGGCCATCAAAAACACCTTTTTCCTCCTTCAGAATCAATGCTTTCCCCCTCTGAATTCAGAACGCGACAGCGGACCGCCGTTGTGTTTTGGTGCATTCACAAGTCTCTCTAAGTATCGGTGAAGAGTATCATCCATGGGGAAACGTGTTGCCGCAATTGTTTATCTTACAAAGCGTGGCTGACACACGCCAAAAGCGGTAGAGCGGGTAGAGCGGTGGTTACGCAAAAAATGCTGACGGCCCGAACTGAACGACGCGGCCGGGGCTGGCCTTGGAAAGAAGCTTTTTGCCTAGACTCGTGAAACCAGTCGACGTTAACGGGCGATCTCACTCAGAGAATTCCGGACCTAAATCTAAATTAGGAACATCAGTAAATAAGGACAAAAATCAGACAAAGAGCATACAACAGGAGATCACCGTATCCAGGACTGCTGTCCGAGCGTTAGCGAGTGATGGTGATGGGTTTGTCGCTGTTTTCCTGGATGCCGGATGGGGACGAGTCTACTTTTTGCCTTGTGCCTTCCACGATTTAACGTCCCTCAAAAAAACTGCTGACGAAAACGAAAAATAACGACTGGGTTCCGAATTTCCGATCATCAAATCGAGGCACACAGCCGCCAAACCGATTTACTTACTTCTCGTCATGGCACTGGAAATGTCCAACAGTTACAAGGCATCCGTCTCTTTCCAAAGGATGCTCATAATCCTCTACTTCCTGGGTCCAAAAGGAGACGCCTCAACGGTGCATGTGACACTGAAGCAAAGAAAAGTGCGACTTCTCCTTCGGTTGGATTGATGATTTGAAGGCTGATTACCCATAGAACGCTGTAAGCCCTGTCGGGAAGAATTTACTATGTGGTTGGCGGGAGACTCACGATAGGGCAGTGATAGTGCGAAAATGCCAGGAGGCATCTTCTCCAACTGCATCGCTTACAATTCTGAATGCACTCACCAAGGCCTTTTCTAAGGTTGGTGACCGGCGTGTACTGCGTGTGCTATTTGTTGCTAAGCCTTTCTACAGACCACAAGTGTCCCTGGTAGGGAGTTTTTGTTCTAGTTACATTCGACTCATTTCCCTTCCAAGTGAGCCCCGAAACCAGCAGGTCATCCTCGCAGGTAATAAACGCGATTCTGATGGACCAATTGCCTCATGGAAAGCTCCGCAGGATCATCTGGATCGAAAGAGTGCAGAAGAGCACGTTCAAGCCATCGTCGTCCATTTCAACAGCATACATTGCATCCGAAGATCTGCGCAACGTCTTGCTCAGTGTCGCTCGACTATAGTCGAAGACTTGAACAGGACATTGGCAGGCCATCGAATTTCAGGAACCTTCGCGACTTCACTAGATCTTACCTCCAGCGCGGACTCCGGCTCCTCGGAAGAGGACGAGGACGAGGACGAGCATGGCGTAGTCATCAATTCAGGAGATACCGACGCTGTACTCTCTGACATCCACACCGAAGACCGCTTCTTCGGCAAGTCCAACAGTCTCTTTCTTATCCAAATGGCGTTGGATGCGAAGGGCAATACTGGGCTGGATTCGCAGCCGCCAACCATTTTCCGCCGGCCGCAATTTTGGGATAGCCCAGTCAGTGAAGTTCGCCCACTTGTTGCCAAATTTGATTTGTTGCAGTGGGAAAAGCCGCCCTTCCTTCCTCCGCCCGTTCTCAGATTTCCTCCCAAAGACTTGCTAGATGACCTTTTAGACATCTACTTCACCCATATTCATATCTTGCTCTGCACCTTACACCGACCGACATTCGAGGAATCCATTGCACATGGGCTCCACCTGATAAATCACCGATTTGGGTCAATAGTTCTGTGCGTTTGCGCTTTGGCGGCACGGTACGTCTCTATCTGCTCTGATCGTCGGATTAGCTCATCTTTCACATTGAGGTTTTCTGAGGACCCACGCGTCGTTCTTGCCGGGACCAACTCGCGGCTGAGTGCTGGTTGGGAGTGGTTCTGCCAGGTCCAGCCGTTCCGAACTAATCACGCTGACGCGCCAACCTTGTATGACCTTCAGGTCGTTTTTTGTAGGGATCGTCATAATCCCAAGTACATTCCTTTTTCTGATGAATTGACCGGCAGCTGTCCATCGCTTATCTGCAAGGCACATGCTCCACGGACGCATGCTGGCGACTCTGTTCTGACGGGTTGAGGGATGCACAAGACATTGGTATACATGTACGCAAACGCAGAGACAGGACGACCATGACCATCGAGGACGAGCTGTTCAAGAGGACATTTTGGATGCTTGTTGGTTGTGATGCCATAATGAGCGCATTCCTCGGTCGGCCCAGGGCAACAACTGATAAAGAGTGAGCAAATTTTGACGACGAATCGCTGGAGTCTACTCACTGAGGAATAGTTACGACATTGACTACCCTGTCGAAGTTGATGACGAATACTGGGAAAATACCGACCCCGAAAGCGCTTTCAGCAGCCGTAGGAAGCCGTCGATGTACAGCTTTCTGGTGTCTTACCTGAAGTTGGTTGAGATTTTGGGGTTGGCCCAAAAAACCATTGTAGGCTGTCCGTTCGTCCAAGTTGACATTTATTGAAAGGGTAAAGTATTCTGTCAAGCGGTCGCAACATGGACGGAAATGGATTGAAACGGCCGTTGCAGAATTGGAGTAAGCATTTCAACACGTCGCTTTTCAACTCCAGTTCCGACCTGCCCGCTAGTTCTGCTCTGAATAAATGGGTAGATTCCATTCCGGACCACTGTATGTATCACGTTTCCTGGGGTTATTTTGTACCTGACTTTGTTAGTACGTTGGGACCCGAATAGAGAGGATCAGCCATTCACCACTCAATCGGCATGCTTGTACGCGGGTGAGTTGTGCAACAATCCCCCCCCTCCCCCCCCCCCCCCCCCCCCCCCTGCTGATTCAAAGGACAGCCTATTACCACGTACAAATACAGGTTCACCGTAGTTTTATTCCCTCACCCACTAACAAGAATCCACTTTCATCTGTATTCTCGTGCCTTCTCCGCGTTTTCTTGCTGGCTAACATTCGTTTCAGTCCTTCCCTTCCCTTGCCATCTGCGCCAACAGTGCAAGGTCATGCAGTCATGTAATGGAGACCCAGTTGAAGCGAGGACTTGTGGTCAACCCCAAGTCCTGGTGGGAATACACTTTTCCTCAAGCTGAACATCGCTGATACCTGTTCAACAGAATGCAATGCTAGACTCGGCCATGATTTTATGTCTCAATGTTTGGGGTGGACGTAAAAGTGGGGTGTCGGCAGATCCACACATGGCCAACGACGTCCAGAAATGTATCAAGGTGCTTAAAATGTACGAACAGCAGTACGTGTTACCATTTTTAAGCATTCTAAAGACGTCAATAAAGCATGACGCAGCTGGCAGGTAGCAGGGAGATACAAGTACGAACTTTGCCTTCTAAATTATTGTTTTTGATGTTCTTTCTTCAGCGACACGCTGTGTGCTCTCGGCAACATCAGTCTACCAACTGAAGTACCAAACCTGAAGCGCGTTAGGAATAGTGAATCACCGCCGCCGGATGTTTCTAGTCCTCCTTCGGTAGCACATCGTAATCTCGCAGGCTCACAAAGAGCATCTGCGGCAATTCAACAACATCAACCTCCACTCGATGTCAATCACCTGTTCGGACTGCCCATTTACACCCAGGATCTCGGACACTTGCCTGTGTATGAGTCCTTCGAGTGGAATCTC